>JAPJBO010000847.1:0-99746 GCA_030068145.1 Diplonema papillatum
GGATACAAAGTGAAGATCTCCAAAGTGAAGATCCAGTTTGGATACAAAGTGAAGATTTTTCGACTTAACATGCAGGGTCAAAACCTTGTGAAAAAAAAATTTCTGGAAAAAAATTGGGTTTTTTGAATTTTAAAATTTTGGAACAAACTCTGCAGCAATTTTTGATGAAGTTGAGCAAAAAATTTTTTTTCCAACTTTTTTTTTTGGGGTCCACCGGCTCCGCGGGAGCGTTTTAAAAAGACACAAGGTTTTGACCCTGCATGTTAAGTCGAAAAATCTTCACTTTGTATCCAAACTGGATCTTCACTTTGGAGATCTTCACTTTGTACCCAGGATACAAAGTGAAGATCCTGTTTGGAGACAAAGTGAAGATTTTAAGTCGAAAAATCTTCACTTTGTCTCCCGGGTACAAAGTGAAGATCCTGTTTGGATACAAAGTGAAGATCCAGTTTGGAGACAAAGTGAGCTAAACCTGCACGTGAAAGCTCTGAAGAAAGTTCACCACCAAGGAAGCTCCGCCTCAATTTCAGGAAAAGAAGCCTCTGACGAAAGTTCAGACCTTGTACGTAGGAGAGAAAGCTCTGAAGAAAGCTCTCAGATTTTGCTCAACCCCAAGCGCAGAAGACTTTCCTTGCAGCGAAAGTAAGTAAGATACGTGTCTCTTTTCTTCCGTTCTCGTTCATTCCCCCAAGCGCAGACTTTCACTTGCAGTAAGATCTCCTTTTTTTTACATTCTCGCTCATTTAAGCACAGAAGACTTTTGCTCAGTAAGCCATTTGTCTTTGTTTCTTTTTCATTCCCTGTGAGTGTAGTTCAACACTCCTGTGCTGCTTGGCACATTTCTTATTGGCTGAAAACAAAAGTGCTCTTCATTCCCGTTCGTGTTGTTGCAGAAGGAGGTTGCGGGGGGAGGGAGGGAGAGGGGGCAGGGTTTACAAAACGCCATCCAGGGTCACAAGGCCTGGACAGTCTTCTGACTGAGCTGTTGAGTGACCTGCTAGAGACATTTTGACCAGATACAAAGTGAAGATTTTTTCGACTAAAAATCTTCACTTTGGATTCTAACAGGATCTTCACTTTGTACCCCGGATCCAAAGTGAAGATCCAGCTTGGATACAAAGTGAAGATTTTTCGACTTAAAATCTTCACTTTGTATCCAAACAGGATCTTCACTTTGTATCCAAACAGGATCTTCACTTTAGAGATCTTCACTTTGTATCCAAACAGGATCTTCACTTTGTATCCGGGGCAGGATCTTCACTTTGTATCCTGGAGACAAAGTGAAGATGAGCCAAAGTGAAGACCAGCCTCTCCCAGGTACAAAGTGAAGATCCTGTTTGGATACAAAGTGAAGATCCTGTTTGGATACAAAGTGAAGATCCTGTTTGGAGACAAAGTGAAGATCCAGTTTGGATACAAAGTGATCGAAAAATCTTCACTTTGTCTCCCGGGTACAAAGTGAAGATCCTGTTTGGATACAAAGTGAAGATCCTGTTTGGAGACAAAGTGAAGATCCAGTTTGGATACAAAGTGAAGATTTTAAGTCGAAAAATCTTCACTTTGTCTCCCGGGTACAAAGTGAAGATCCTGTTTGGATACAAAGTGAAGATCCTGTTTGGAGACAAAGTGAAGATCCAGTTTGGATACAAAGTGAAGATTTTAAGTCGAAAAATCTTCACTTTGTATCCAAACAGGATCTTCACTTTGTATCCAAACAGGATCTTCACTTTGTATCCAAACAGGATCTTCACTTTAGAGATCTTCACTTTGTATCCAAACTGGATCTTCACTTTGTATCCGGGGCAGGATCTTCACTTTGTATCCTGGAGACAAAGTGAAGATGAGCCAAAGTGAAGACCAGCCTCTGTGGAGCCTATGCACATACAACGTCTGCATGATCGACTTCTCCCCGAAAGAAAGGCTCGTTTCGACGAAGTCTGGAATAATATACGTTCTCTCACTGGTCAAAATGAGAGAAAAACGGAAAAACTCACTGGTAGTGAGTTTTTTTTTATCGGGTTGAGGGGGCCTTGTGTGAGCCCCAAGGGGCTGGGAAATGCCTCGAGACAGAAAAAAACGCCCCGAGGGACGTCGAGCCGGAGCGAAGCGGAGGCGAGACGTCCCGAGGGGCGTTTTTTTCTGTCGAGAGGCATTTCCCAGCCCCGAGGGGCTCACATAAGGCCCCCGAAACCCGATAAAAAAAAAACGAACGAACAATGAGGTTTTTTTCTGAGTTTCGAGCATTTTTACCAGTGAGCGACTATTTTTCTCACACAAGCAGCAGTTTTTCCGAACTACCAGGTTTCCACACCACCATAGAGGTACTGGTAATGGCGTTTTTTTTAGAGTGGTTTCCCCATGAGGCCTAATCCACTGGCAAGTCTTTTTTTACTAGGGCAAGTTTTTTTTCTGAGGCAAGTCTTTTTTTTACTTAGCATGCAGGGTCAGCAGTTGAGCAAAATTTCTTTTTTCCAGAAAAAATTTTAGGGCTCCATCGGCCCCGCGGGAGCGTTTTAAAAAGACACAAGGTTTTGACCCTGCATGTTAGGTACAGTACCATTGAGAAAAAAACTGGGACCAGTGAGTTGTTAAAAGTTTCTCTCACTGGTAGCAGTGAGAGAAAAAAGTTTCTCTCACTGGTAGCAGTGAGAGAAACTTTTAACAACTCACTGGTTTACCAGTGCTACAAAGGAGTGAGATAATAAGCATTTATTTGGCAAGATAATTTCCGTTTATTTTGTCGAGGTGTCGGTTTTAGTCCCGAGGGAGGCCCGAGGGGGGGTTTGCAACCCCGAGCCACGAGCGGAGCGAGTGGCGAGGGGTTGCAAACCCCCCCGAGGGCCTCCCGAGGGACTAAAACCGACACCGAGGCAAAATTGGCGGAAATTATTGCCGAATAAATGATTTTATTGGGAAAAATAAATTCCCGAGGATGGAAAGAAAACCATACTGCTTTGCAGTTATGTTGGTGTCTAGCAGAACGTTGCGTAGCAAATGTGCACGGCAGAACGTTGTGTAAGACGTTGAGCATATTGCATTGCAGTTACCATGCAGGGTCAAAACCTTGTGTCTTTTTGAAAATGGCAAAAAAAAAAATTCCGGAAAAAAATTGGGTTTTTTGAATTTTAAAAGTTTGGAACAAACTCTGCAGTAATTTTTGAGGAAGTTGAGCAAATTTTTTTTTTCCCAACATTTTTTTTGGGGCTCCATCGGCCCCGCGGGAGCGTTTTAAAAAGACACAAGGTTTTGACCCTGCATGTTACGTTGGTGTTTAGCAGAACGTTGCGTAGCAAATGTGCACGGCAGAACGTTGTGTAAGACGTTGAGCATATTGCATTGCAGTTACGTTGGTGTTTAGCAGAACGTTGCGTAGCAAATGTGCGCGGCAGAATGTTGTGTGTCTGAGACATTGCGTAGCAGAACGTTGTGTAGGAGTGCAAAAAGACACAAGGTTTTGACCCTGCATGTTACACCCACCCCAATCACACACCCACACCACTCACACCACCCTCACCCCACCCATTCATCATGCAGAAGGTCAAAACCTTGTGTCTTTTTTAAACGCTGCTGTGCCCCAAAAAAAAATTGGAAAAAATTTCTTTTGCTCAACTTCATCATCAAAAATTACTGCAGTGCCGCCCTCCTGGATCACGCTTCGTTGATAAGCGACACTGGAGTGGCCATCTTCAGGGTTGTTGATTTCCCAGATGAATCTGCAGTGTGAATGGGTGGTCTGGGTGTGAGTGAGGTGGTTGTGTGGTGTGGGTGTGATTGGGGTGGGTGGGGTTGAGTGGGTCTGGGTGTGAGTGGTGTGATTGGGTGGGGTGGGGTGAGGTGGGGTGTGAATGGGTGTGGATGTGGGGTGGGTGAGTGAGGTGGGTGTGAGTGGGTGGTGTAGATGTGAGGTGAGTGGTTGTGTGGTGGTGTGAGTGGGTGGGGTTGGGCGTGAATGGGTGGTGTGGATGTGGGGTGTGAATGGGTGGTGTAGAGGTGTGTGTTGTATTGGGTGGGTGGGGTTGGTGGGGGTCTAAAGCAGGACCACCTCACACACCCACCCACACCAGTGTCTTTTTGGTAACATGCAGGGTCCAAACCTTGTGTCTTTTTAAAACGCTCCCGCGGAGCCGATGGACCCCAAAAAAAAAAGTTGGAAAAAAAAAATTGCTCAACTTCATCCAAAATTCCTGCAGAGTTTGTTCCAAAATTTTAAAATTCAAAAAACCCATTTTTTTTCCGGAAGCAAAATTTTGGCCATTTCCAAAAAGACACAAGGTTTTGACCCTGCATGGTAACAGGTTTAGACCCAAAAAAAGAATGGCCATTTAGACCTGGCGCCAAGAGGTTCAAGTGGAGCGCCAGGTTCAACCTCATTCTCAACCAACAGCTTTCACCATTTTTGTTGACGCGAGCGGGGCGGCGTTATTGATGATCGGGAAACAGGCGAAGTATTCGTTCACCGGGAGGAATGGTCACCCTTCCACAAGAAACATCACATCAATGAGTTAGCATGCAGGGTCAAAACCTTCTTCTGTGCCGGTCCTTTTCGTGGTCGGCCGGGGCGCTTCAGTGCAGGCTTTGCGGAGGGCTTCGGCGCCTGTTCTTTTGGTGGCCGGCCGGGGCGCTTCGGTGCAGGCTTTGCGGAGGACTTCGGCGCCTGTTCTTTTGGCGGCTCGCCAAAAAAAATGTTCATAAAGTGGCCGAGATCACCGCTCTGAACCCGCGGGTTGGCCAGGAACACGACGTTGGCCGGGTGGGGTCGGTCTTCGCCTCGCTCGACTGAGCCGGTTCCTCTCAGCACGGCCCAGTTGTACAGCGCTGTGTACACTGTCTCCGGATTGGGCTGGAATCCGATACCGTGTTGGAGGCAGAAGCTCGATACCTGATAAGTGTCCAGCTCCGGTAAGCGTGCCACACTCCTGCAACGCACGTCGAAATGTTCGCGGGCGAAGCTGAGAATGTTCAATGCCGATGGCATCGCAAAACTTCCCTCCATCGCTCGCATGAGTGCGATGTACCCGCACTCCACCCCGCTCTGCTCGTCACGCAGCTGCAGTGTCACACCCCGGATACCGCCGAACTCACGTCGCGACCGTTGCCTGTCCCAGTTCCCGCAAGAGTCGACCACTGTCACCCGCCCAAGCGCGGTGGCGTCGAGATGATGCACTTGTTCGCGCACTGTCCTTCCCGACCTGTTGTTGTCGTCATCGTCATCCTCTTCCTCTTCTTCATCCTCTTCTTCTTCCTCGTCCTCTTCCTCTTCCACCTCTTCTGCTTCCTCGTTGTCCTCTTCTTCTGTCGACCCCACACTCTCCATATCCGTGGCCGCCCGCTTCCTTCCAGACATTTTGTACTTTTCACTGCCCAAGTTCCTGGATTGTTTCGACTGTTGATGACAAGGCATTGAAAAAGCCGGTTTTCCGGGGGTTTCCCCAATCTCGCCACTTGGTTTCAATCGTCATTGCTGACGAATTTTTGACATTCGAGGGCGGCAATGAAAAGATTTGCTCGAAATGGGTGAATTCCATATTTTTGGGAATTTTTTGGCGCCTCCTGAGCACCCCTACAGAAAAATCCAGATTAAACCGGACATATATGTCCGGTTGGTCGAAGTTGGGTTAATATTATGCGGGGGGGGGGTTTAAAAAAAATATGTCAGGTGTATTAACGGTAATTGAAAAATATACAGGTGCATTAACGGTAAAGTCCCTAAAAAAGAATTCCGCAAATTAAAGGGCCATAAATTACAGGTCGGCGTGTATAAACGGTCAGCCCTATATTACTGCCAACCCTAGGGAGACGGACCCCGAATCAGAGGAACAGTCTCTTCTGTTGCCGAAGAATGGACACCTGTCCGCTGTCAGTCGATTGCTGCCGAGCCAACCCTGAGGATCTTCGAAGGTCTGACCTACGAGCGCTACAATGCGTTCACGAAGACGAGACTGGCGTCTCGACTCGCTTTGTCCGCCATGCGGCACTGAATTCGGTGGCCAGCATTCTGGGCGAGCAAGCAGCAAAGGCTCTGGGAAGACATCGCACCGCACGATAACGAAACTACATCTCCCGCGCGTTCTGGGGTCCTACCCAGAAGTCGCTAGATGTGACCCGCACCGTGCAACAGATCCGATGAAGCGCCTCTGGTCCTTACTGCAGAACTACGACTACGATTGGTCATGGGGCTCGGGCCTGCCGAAAATTCCCACGGCATCGTACGAAGGCACGATTAACGGCTCCACCGTCAGCGTTGAATACGGAACTTCTGCTCGCGGACTTCTCGCGCCTATGCGAGAACTTTCGCTGGATTGATCCGAATTTTCTAAAAAGCGTCATCTCTCGACGAACATGATCATCATCACGCGTTTTCCACCCGGCCTTCTGCGGGCCTAAGAAGGTTGCCGGTCGTCTCCGCTTTATTCGGGCGACTAACCGCCCGAACGACGCCGTAGAAAGCATCTGCGTGCAAGTTCCCCTCGTACAGGGATATCTTGCAGGGTCGCTTCACTAGCCAGTACGATTTCAAGAACTTCCAGTTCTTACTGCCCGAAGGCACCAGACCATTTTACACCTTCCGAATCGGAAGTGCTGTCTATGAGATACCGTCCTGCTCCGCAGTTGGGGCAAAGTGTAGCGAGCGTCCTAGGGACGGAGGCTACTCGTTCGTCAGAGACTTCGTCTATTGTTTGGTTGGACACCGTAGTGATCGTGGGAAACACTTCACCGAACTAGAGTCAGCCTCGTCGCGATGCGAGGCTTTTTGCACCCGATACGCCGCAGTGATCGGTGAGTGCTCCGCGGAAGCTGAAACCTCATTGGGCGCCTTGGGGTTGGAGTTTAATCTTGTGGATAAACAATGGCGCATGAATGGAGATTGGGTGACCAAGGTTGTCTCGGTAGTCGACCGGCATTCTAACGGCGCCTGTGGTGTCGGCTGGCTGGCATGGTTTTGTGGAGGGTACACGCCCTGAGGAAGCCACTTTTTCGCATAGCCTCCCTTCTGCGCTGGATGTCGGCAACAATAAGGATCCCGTATTCTGGAAGCAGTGTAAGTGCGCACAAACAAAGGAAGCGCTCCATTTCAAATGACTAGTGCACCGTATACGACCGGCGGGGGGGTGAGGGACCTGCAAGTGCGACTTTGAAAATTTACCATAGGGGACCAAGACAGGCACTTTCACTCCTCGTACATATGAGACGATGCCAACCCCCCCCCCCTTTGCACTAATAAAAACCTTTTTAACATCACCCCATACTGGCCCCGAACCCCCATCTGTGTGGCCCAAAACGAGTCCCAAACGGTTTTTGACGGGCTGAGTCGAGGTAAAGGGGTCTCCGAAGGCCCACGAATGGGCCCAGGTGGGCCCAGGTGGGCCCCGGAGCGGGCACTCAGCGCGAGGGGGAGAGCCCCCCAAAATGGGGTCGTTTTCGGGCCTCGCCACTACTCAAACTAGTCAAACACCTTCTGGCCTCCAGCGGGAAACCCAGACTTCAAAACGACAAGATCGGCTGTGTTCAGCCGTAGATAGCCACCAGCGGGTCCTCTTGAAGCCGAAGAATGCTCTCGGGGGTCACAGTTAGCCCCATGTGTGCAGCGCCAGCAGTGGGCAGGCACACGCTTAGAATGTGTGGTATGCAAGTGCACCCTGCCTAGAATCCGGCTTCACCCGCTTTTGAGACACAGTGCTTACAAGGAAAACGCAGAATATAAGGTGGAAAAATGCAAAAGAACCAAGATGACGACTGTGAGCCCCCCGCCAACGCTAATCTCGGCAGCCTTTCCCCGGTTCTTTCAGAGATTGTCACCCACGACCATTCCAACAGCCCTGTACCGGGCACGTGCCCAGTCCAAACCGCTCACGATGCGTCGCCGGCTCGCCTCGTCGTCAAGGCTGTTGAAGGCTTCTGAAAGCCTACCAGAAAGGCGCATCCAGATGGCAACCTTCTCCTCCTCTGTCATTAGGGCGAGAAAGAAACCGATCAGGTCCTCACCAGAGACCTTTTCGCAAAAGGTCCTGCTGGCTACGAGTCGTCTCTGCAAGGACTGACCACGTCTCGTTTCCTCATGAAACAGCGACAACTTCTGCATTGCTCTCACCGATCACTCCACGAACTCCAGACCCGTGATCTTTGGCATTTTCTCCTCTCTTAGTTTCCGTTTTTCTGGGTCAACCTTAATTCTTAATTAGTATTGCTGGTAAAGCCGGATTTTAGGCAGGGTGCACCTGCTGCACCCACTCTATTTACAACGTGTGCCTGCCCACCGCAGGCGCTGCAGGCGGGGTGGCCAAGTAGGGCTATCGGTGACCCCTGAGAACATTCTTCGGCTTCAAGAGGACCCGCTGGTGGCTATCTACAGCGGAACACAGCCGATCTTGTCGTTTTGAAGTCTGGGTTTCCCGCTGGAGGCCAGAAGGTGTTTGACTAGCTTGAGTAGTGGCGAGGCTTTGAAAATGACCCCATTTTGGGGGCACCCCACCTCGCACTGAGTGCCCGCTCCGGGGCCCACCTGGGCCCACCTGGGCCTATTCGTGGGCCTTCAGAGACCCCTTTACCTCGACTCAGCCCGCCAAAAACCGTTTGGAAACCGTTTTGGGCCACACAGGTGGGGTTTCAGGGCCAGTATAGGGTGACATCAAAAAAAGATTTATTAGTGCAAAGGGGGGGGGGGGGGTTTTGGCATCGTACCATATGATAAGCTACAAGAGCCGCGAAGAAGAGGAAGAGGTTGAAGCGACTTGCCGAATACGCAGAGCTTGAATCACTATTCGGTGCGCTTAGAGCGGGTTTCTCCGCTCTGAATTCTCACACACCTGTATCTTACGCTTGCTACGCTCGAGCACAATCTTCAAATAGCCCCACCCCACAGGCGGAAAGGGTTGTAGCACTCAAAACACACAAATGGGGTTCACGGAACGCGTTCGGCTAGTTCTCTTCGGGGCATTGGTAGGCATAGCGCTCACCGTCTTCATTCCGAGAAGCGTGACTCGGAGCGAGGTTTTTGAACCTAAAACCCCAGAACAGTCGCTCTCTGCTTCCCAAGTAGATCGTCCTGTTGTCTCACCGCCTGTTCAACCTCCCGTTGTTTCACCGCCTGTTCAACCTGCTGTCTCACAGCCAGTTCTGCCCCCTGTGGCTACACCAGGCACTCTCCGGGCTTCAAACTGCCCCGGTGACGATGAGTGGTTCGTGCCGTGGGCGAAGCTGTTGACTGAAGGTGCGAGCCCCAACGGCCAGTCACCCATTCTGATAGATGTTGGGGCAAACAAGGGGTACGTTGTGGCCGACTGGATCCGGTCGCTGTGGACTCCAAGACCTGATTTTTACCCGAAGTTGGCATCGGGCACGGGTCGCTTCACCGATAAGTTTTGCGGTGCATGTTGTGACTGCATGCAGAAATCAGCAGGGCTGCAGGGAGTTGCACCGCTAGCGCGTATTATCGGATTCGAGGCACAGCCGTCCACGGTGGAGATGCTGAATCAGGTGCTGGTTCCTCTTCTTCCGGACGGTTCGTTTGAAGTTGTTCCCAAGGCTGTTGGTAAGGCTGTCGGCGAAATTCGCTTCCACAAAGCTGATGGCAAGGCTGGGAGTGAGCTTGGGAAGGTTGTCGCGGAGACGGCACCGGATAGCCAAACTTCTGTAGTGCAAATGACAACGTTGGATGATCATTTTGCACCGGCGATTGAAAAGGACCCAACATTCTTCATTGATGTCCTCCAGACGGATGTCGAAGGTTATGACGAAACCATCTTCCAAGGCACGCAGAAGCTGTTGCAAGAAGGCCGCATTGGAATCTACACCTTCGAGCTCTGGGCGCAGCACAACGACAATGAGAACATGCTCCGCAAGCTCGAGAAGGACTTCAACTTCCGCTGCTTCTTCCCTACTCTCCGGGAAGGGGTGGCGAAAACTAATGCTTCTATATTTGTTCCCGAAGTGTTCGCGTTTTCGGAGTACGATCGGCAGCCTGGAAAGTTCTTCGCTCTGCAAGGGTGGATGAATGCATGGTGCTTTCACCGCGAGAAGAACAAGAAGCTCGTCGCCGAGGTTGAGAAACTGGCTCTGAACAACAGGAAGCCTCTGCACATCAGTTGTTTTGCCGAAGCAGAGGCTAGAAAAGAGTCACAGAAAGTTGGTGGCGATGCAGCTAAGGTGTCTTTGTTCATCGATCAGACGCTCAGCAAGTACTTCTCGCTTCCCGTTCCTCCTCCGACTGTTCCGGATCAACCTCCTGTTACTTCACCGCCTGTTCAACTTCCTGCTGTCTCACCGCCTGTTCTGCCCCCTGTGGCTACACCAGGCACTCTCCGGGCTTCAAACTGCCCCGTTGACGATGAGTGGTTCGTGCCGTGGGCGAAGCTGTTGACTGAAGGTGCGAGCCCCAACGGCCAGTCACCCATTCTGATAGATGTTGGGGCAAACAAGGGGTACGTTGTGGCCGACTGGATCCGGTCGCTGTGGACTCCAAGACCTGATTTTTACCCGAAGTTGGCATCGGGCACGGGTCGCTTCACCGATAAGTTTTGCGGTGCATGTTGTGACTGCATGCAGAAATCAGCAGGGCTGCAGGGAGTTGCACCGCTAGCGCGTATTATCGGATTCGAGGCACAGCCGTCCACGGTGGAGATGCTGAATCAGGTGCTGGTTCCTCTTCTTCCGGACGGTTCGTTTGAAGTTGTTCCCAAGGCTGTTGGTAAGGCTGTCGGCGAAATTCGCTTCCACAAAGCTGATGGCAAGGCTGGGAGTGAGCTTGGGAAGGTTGTCGCGGAGACGGCACCGGATAGCCAAACTTCTGTAGTGCAAATGACAACGTTGGATGATCATTTTGCACCGGCGATTGAAAAGGACCCAACATTCTTCATTGATGTCCTCCAGACGGATGTCGAAGGTTATGACGAAACCATCTTCCAAGGCACGCAGAAGCTGTTGCAAGAAGGCCGCATTGGAATCTACACCTTCGAGCTCTGGGCGCAGCACAACGACAATGAGAACATGCTCCGCAAGCTCGAGAAGGACTTCAACTTCCGCTGCTTCTTCCCTACTCTCCGGGAAGGGGTGGCGAAAACTAATGCTTCTATATTTGTTCCCGAAGTGTTCGCGTTTTCGGAGTACGATCGGCAGCCTGGAAAGTTCTTCGCTCTGCACGGGTGGATGAATGCATGGTGCTTTCACCGCGAGAAGAACAAGAAGCTCGTCGCCGAGGTTGAGAAACTGGCTCTGAACAACAGGAAGCCTCTGCACATCAGTTGTTTTGCCGAAGCAGAGGCTAGAAAAGAGTCACAGAAAGTTGGTGGCGATGCAGCTAAGGTGTCTTTGTTCATCGATCAGACGCTCAGCAAGTACTTCTCGCTTCCCGTTCCTCCTCCGACTGTTCCGGATCAACCTCCTGTTACTTCACCGCCTGTTCAACTTCCTGCTGTCTCACCGCCTGTTCTGCCCCCTGTGGCTACACCAGGCACTCTCCGGGCTTCAAACTGCCCCGTTGACGATGAGTGGTTCGTGCCGTGGGCGAAGCTGTTGACTGAAGGTGCGAGCCCCAACGGCCAGTCACCCATTCTGATAGATGTTGGGGCAAACAAGGGGTATGTCGTGGCCGACTGGATCCGGTCGCTGTGGACTCCAAGACCTGATTTTTACCCGAAGTTGGCATCGGGCACGGGTCGCTTCACTGATCGTTTTTGCGGTGCTTGTTGTGACTGCATGCAGAAACCAGCAGGGCTGCAGGGAGTTGCACCGCTAGCGCGTATTATCGGATTCGAGGCACAGCCGTCCACGGTGGAGATGCTGAATCAGGTGCTGGTTCCTCTTCTTCCGGACGGTTCGTTTGAAGTTGTTCCCAAGGCTGTTGGTAAGGCTGTCGGCGAAATTCGCTTCCACAAAGCTGATGGCAAGGCTGGGAGTGAGCTTGGGAAGGTTGTCGCGGAGACGGCACCGGATAGCCAAACTTCTGTAGTGCAAATGACAACGTTGGATGATCATTTTGCACCGGCGATTGAAAAGGACCCAACATTCTTCATTGATGTCCTCCAGACGGATGTCGAAGGTTATGACGAAACCATCTTCCAAGGCACGCAGAAGCTGTTGCAAGAAGGCCGCATTGGAATCTACACCTTCGAGCTCTGGGCGCAGCACAACGACAATGAGAACATGCTCCGCAAGCTCGAGAAGGACTTCAACTTCCGCTGCTTCTTCCCTACTCTCCGGGAAGGGGTGGCGAAAACTAATGCTTCTATATTTGTTCCCGAAGTGTTCGCGTTTTCGGAGTACGATCGGCAGCCTGGAAAGTTCTTCGCTCTGCACGGGTGGATGAATGCATGGTGCTTTCACCGCGAGAAGAACAAGAAGCTCGTCGCCGAGGTTGAGAAACTGGCTCTGAACAACAGGGTGCCTCCGCGCATCCATTGTGTTGCCGAAGCAGAGGCTAGAAAAGAGTCACAGAAAGTTGGTGGCGATGCAGCTAAGGTGTCTTTGTTCATCGATCAGATGCTCAGCAAGTACTTCTCGCTTCCCGTTCCTCCCCCGCCTGTTCAGCCTCCAGTCGTAGCACCGGCTGTTTAGCCTCCTGTGGCTACACACTGCACTCTAATTAGTGGATGTCTAATTACCGTCTGGCTCCTAATTTATGTAGTCTTTAGTTTATAAATATTGGGAAATGTGAAGAATAATAATTAACCACATACGGACGAACGACGCATATATGCGTCGTTTAATACAAGGTTATTCCTGTCAGCAAGTTCGAAGCCAAGTACTCATCGAAAGTGGTCGTCGTTTGCTTTATTGGAAAGATATGGCACAGGGCTTTCAAATGCGACCTTCGTCGGGCAGAAAAATCGACCCTGGCTGAGGGCGGATGCCGCTGCGAAAACGGGGGCGCAGTCAAAAAGTGGGGGTTTTCAGGTTTTGGCCTGTAGTCATTTCAGAATACAAGTTTGGACACTTGCCAAGTCCCCCAGACACGCCAAGTGTCTGGAAACTCATCGAAGGTGCTCAATGTTTGCTTCTTTGGAAAGATATGGCTCAGATCTCTCCGATACGTCATTCGTTGGGCAGAAATATCGCTCGAGAGCTGAAGTGATACAACAGCGAAACCGGAGTTCAATCATGAAATATCAACCTTCAATCACAAGGTGCCAAAGAAAGAGAAATGAAAAATGGTGAAGAAGACTGTCGCATCGAGTACCAAGCTCGCGGCTTCTCTGCCACACCTGCAGGACGTGGAGAGTACGAGGTAAAGGAAGCGAAAAGCGGACGGCAGCAAAGGGTGCGCGTTTTGAACAAGGGCGCCGTCTACAAGTGCACCTGTGTTGGGCAACACGTGTCGCAGCTTCCGTGCGTTCACATTGTGTGTGTGTGCGGACAGCGAAAGGTGCATCCCTTGTCCCTTGTCGACGCCCTCTACACCGTGGAATCCCTGCGGTCGTTTTACGACGTCAGTGTCCCGACTGTGCTGGACGTAAAAACCCTCGCACTGGACAATCTTGCACCCCCCCGTCACAAGAATCCCTCAGGCCGACCAAAAGAGAAGCGCATCCCAAGCCGGGGTGAGATCGTCGACGACGACGACTTGCCATTAAAAGGCGCCAAAAAGAGAAAGGTTACCTGTGTCAGGTGCGGTGGCGAGGGACATTACAAGGTCACCTGCACGAATCCGCCTCTGCCTGCAAAAAAAGACAGCAAACAGGACCAAGACACGGAGCAAGTTTCGAAGTGCCAAGAGCCCGCAGATTCGGGAGAAGAAGCACCGCCGGTGCCAAAGCCCAAAGGGAAAAAAGGGCAGAAAGATCAGAAACCTACCAAGCCTCCAGCGTCCAAACCTGGAAGGACCAACGTCACCAAGGGAACCTCCACTGGCAAACCCCCGGCCAACGAACAAAAGCCGTATCAGTCCCGTGCTCTGACCTGGGTGCAGACCACTGGAACGGAACTGGTCCTGGTCACCGGTGATGGTGACTGCTTTTACAGCTGTCTGGCTAACGTCCCGAACAGTCAGAACATGTTCTTCTCTGCGCACAACGGAGACGGCCGTGGATCGCGCACATTGCGCACTATCCTTCTCCAAGAGGTGCAGAACTTGGAACCGGAGACAAGAGCGCTGTTCAAGCAGCGCATACAAAACGGACCGGACGTTCAGCTGCGTCGGGGCGAGTCCAAGTTTGATGCATGGGTTCGGGTGCAATCTGCACATCGAGCGTGGGCCAGCACCGAGGCCGTTCTCCTGGCGGCAATTGTATCAAGGTGAAGATTGTCCTCATCTCTGTCCTCCAGGTCCCAGAAGCAGAGCAACCAAGGCTCACGATGTTCACGCATCACCCCGTCGAAGAGCCTGTATCGACCGTCTACCTGATACACGAAGACGATTTGTCGGGTGCCAGCGACCACTTTTCGCTGGTGCGGGGCAAACCGTCACGGCAGCTCCTCCGGAAGTTGCCTATGCAGCTCCGTTTCAATTCTGCACTGCTATAGCCAATCAGCGCGTGCACCATGGTCATCTCTCTTTCTTTGTTCAAGTTTCTTCACCTCTCTTGTGTCTGGTTGAGGCAGCCTTGCCAGCTTTTCACGACGGTCCTAAAGTTTAGTTTCTCCTTTTGCTGCGATATTGATGATGAACTGAGAGCTGACTTGAGGTCAGGATTAGCGGTGTCGGATAGTGGTATCGTCACAAAGTCCAGGACTCTTAGGAGTACGCACGGAGCTGACTTGGGGGCTGACCATGGTAAAGCCCAGACTCTTAGGAGAAGGCCCTTTTGGGCCCCGACGACTCGGACAGTCACAGTAACTCGTTGACGACATGCATTTAGGTCGCATTTTCTGAAGGATTACTTTTTTGCTTTTTTTGCCGTAGGACTCTTCATGGTCGAGCCAACGAGCAGTGGAGCCCAGGGCGGGCAGTCTCGGGTTCAATTCCCTCGCCCGGAGTTTTTTAGCCTTTTATCGACCACAAATTTTGTCAAAACAAATTTGTGCCCTTATATCCCAGTTTGGGATATAAGGGCACAAAATTTGTTTGAAGTGGGATATAAGGGCACAAATTTGTTTTGAGTGGGATATAAGGGCATTACACCATTTTTTAACCATGGGGATTTCTGGTGAAAACTTTTTGGCAAGGTACCCAGGCTACAGGCTCAGATCCTGGAGTCGTAGTTGCTGTTTTGTGTGTACACAGCTTGCCGGCGATGTTCCAGAAATATCTATGGGGCATGAGGGGCGTTGGGATTAGCGTGTTGGGGGGCGCCTGTCGTGAGCAGCTTCGCCCTGCCTCGATTCGTTGAAAGGCGTTGAGCGTAGTGCCCACTGGGACTGACAAGTGAAGACTACAACAAAGTGGAGAAGCAGCAGCCAGATTGAGTTTTCCATCACACCCTGTAATCAGTCACTGGAGGATCGTTTGCTATCCTGAAGCTTACAGGCCTGAAAGGATTTTGAAACTAAAAGAGATGTCGCTCACCGCATTTGGTTTTAGTGGGTGGTCGACACTGTGCTAACGTATGACACTACTGTGTGGGACACTGCTTGCTTCAGCAATCCATGCTTTCCCACGCACAGGTTGCGAACCCACTCGTGGTCAGTTGGGTCCGCTGGGATGGCAAACTTCTCCTGAATAACTTTCTGCGGAAATGTTCCTGCCTTCTTGACGGCCCCACCTTCGCGCTCATACTTCTTCAGCTGGTCAACGATTCTCTTCCACAATTTGATGTCGACGGAGTGGCGCACCTGCAAGATCTTGCCGATCATCGAGTAGGCTGACCACAGCGTCTTCGGTGCGAAGCTTCTCTCCTTCCGCAAATGGTCCAGGTACAAGCACACGTCGTCCTCTGATGGCTTTGGGTCCTTTGCCCGAATCCGGCGCAAGGTTCTCATGTACGAGATCAGGCCAGTGTAGCGCTGTTCGTACTTTGCCTGGCTCGCCATGCCCAGCAACTCGTTTTCCCGAGCTTCGGTGGCGAGTTTCGCAACATCTTTCTTTGTCTTTGGCATCCTCCCCCCTGAGATCGTGTTGGAAGTGCCTGAATTGGGACGGAAAACCAAAAGTGTCCACAGTGAAGAAAAGTCGCCCACAGTGAAGAAAAGTCCGCCCACAGTGAAGAAAAGTGCGCCCACAGTGAAGAAAAGTAGCCTACAAGCAGTGTAGAAAAGTCGGCGGGCAGGTGGAAAAAAATTTTTCTGGCCATATCAAAGATTTTTTAACCGGGATTTTTTAGAATTTCGGGGATTAGAATAACCCCTGAGTCCGAGCAACAAAAAAAAAAAATAGCACAGAATGCCCTGGCTGAGGGGCCCAGTAGTAATGCTACAGTATAGCAGTCACACTAGCAGTACACAGCACCGGCTTTGGATCATCGTTGAAGCAACGTACAGCCTCAAATTTGGAACCTGCGACTGGCCCAATAGCTTAAAAAAGTTTCCGCGCCTGCGGCGCTGGTATTTCTGGCTTGTGTATTGTGTCATGACGTGTTGCCAAGAAGAAAGCGAAGACCGCGGCTGTCCGCCCTGCTGTTGCAGATTACTGCCAAGTGTTCTTGAATGATCCCGGCACACTGCTACAGTACCCCAACACTCGCCTTCTTCGCATGGCTCCTTTGCTTCCGAAGGACAGTCTCTGTGATGGACAGTAGTGACAACTACAAAGCGGCTAGCAATTCTTGCTGTGTGGCGCTACCTTCGATGAGCAAAACCCACTTGCACATGCCGCATTTCGTCCGAACACCCCACTCCCTCAACACAGTGTCGGTCTGAGCTCCACACGCACCAAGGACCATGAAAAGTGCTCTGTACAACATTTGGTAGGATTTTACGTGGGGCTCAGAGCTCAAGCTACTTCCCTGATTGCCCGACCGCGTACTATCTCGATGGCAGCGTACTATCCTCACTCCCGTTAGAGGACCAAACAGGGTTGAAGGAAGTACACACAAACAAAAGCCCATCCGAATGTGAGGATTCGCCTCACGTTTGAAACTGACGCTATGACCGAGTTTTTTCTGGTTTAAAGTTCAAGCTCGGTCAGCTGCCGAGTTTACATGCACAAGCTCGGCCACTGCCGTGGGAGCCGGTTTTTCGCCCCAACCCCCAAACTTTTAAAGACCCCTGCCTTATAGCCAGCAGCAAAACAAAAAGAATTCCCTCTAGCACTTGACCAGAACAGTCCACCAGCCTGGACAGCCAGATTCTTTTTTTGGTCAACAACAGCAGCTCGTGCTGGGCTCCTTGCAATTTGAACAAAAACAGATCGATCGCACTGACTAAAAGCACCAAATATACAACCCGTAACCATACAGCCCTTTCTTGCTCTAAGAGAACCCATTCATGAACGGTCACACGGAGACCCTAACACCCCGGAATCTCAAGCGAACTTTAACTCTAAAAGGAACCACCGATGGTCCCAAAACCCCAGTTTCTGTCTCCGCCGTGTCCATGTTTTCTTTTGCACGTAGCATTTGCAGTTACTAGGAAAACACGCTGAACAGGAAGGAGCTAGTGTAAGCCGGCCACTCGTATCCCCCCGCAACCGCTGCATTGCCTGGAGCTGTCAATCACGGGACACCACGGGAATGCTTTGTGCGCTTCACTCGGTGGCGATCTCGACACAATGAAATGTAAATTTGTTGCATTAGTGTTGTTGTCAGGCCTTCGACTACCCTGAGCAACGCACTATATGAAATGAACGCGAAAGGAAGAAAACTAAACGAATTGCACTTGCGACGAGATAGCCGCTGAATGGTGAGAGAAACAGGCTAGCCCAGGAATTTTTTGTTTTCCGATTCCTTTAGAATCCCGTGCCCAACACCTTCCTAGTGAGTGCTTCGTTACGCTTAGCATTCCCACGATGAATCGACATAAACCAGTCTATCAGCAGGGAGGGTTTTCGTAGTGCGCTTTTTTATCTCGTTTTGCCATTTCTTCAAACGAAACTTCTCTTCTACCACATTCCGCTTGCGCAGAAACTCCTCGTGTTTCCGCAGAGCCTCTCTCTTGAACCCACGGCACGCGATGTAAGTATTGAGTTTTTGAGTAGCACTTTTCTCGTAGGTCAGCTTACTTTATGACGTCGTCACCTGCCATTGCTTCGTCACGATCGAGTACATGTGAAGCTAGCGGGGCTTTAAGTAAAGAGTGTTCGCAGCTTTCCAACGTGGAGTTGCACGTGATTGAGTCCAGAGGAACGTGGGGCACATCTGGTGAAGATGCTTGGCGTACGTGAGCAAACCCATCGACAACCCCAGGATGCCGAAGTCATTGACGCGGATCGCTCGACCGGCCTGTAGGAACGGAATCTGCCAAAAGAGGCTGAATCAACACGAAGTGCTGCAGAAAGAGGGAAGGGATAGAGGTCGGTCCTGGAGACAACTGCACCCCGACGATTGCCCCGGGTTTCGAAATAATTGCGGAGCAGCAGAAGCAGCAGTCTAAAAGCCCGGGATAGCATCAAAGATTGGTCCATTTAGTGGCAGCTTTGATGACTGTCTGCGCTGCAATGGGGTGGTCTTTTTTGAACGTGTTTTAATGCCACCGTTCAAATACAGGGTCTAAAGTAGCACCAGATGCGGGAAGCTTGCCTGTTGGGATCTGCACGACATACATGGGTTTCACGCAGCACGTCCGGATGGCGCTCGTGGGAGCGGTGGTAGGCGCAGCACTAACCCTCTTCATTCCGAAAAGTAAAACACACAGCGAGGCACTAGTTGCGAGTCCAGCAGTCCAGCCTGTTACATCACCGCCTGTTCGACCCTCGGTTGTCTCACCGCCTGTTCTGCCCCCTGTGGCTACACCAGGCACTCTCCGGGCTTCAAACTGCCCCGTTGACGATGAGTGGTTCGTGCCGTGGGCGAAGCTGTTGGGTGAAGGTGCGAGCCACAACGGCCAGTCACCCATTCTGATAGATGTTGGGGCAAACAAGGGGTACGTCGTGGCCGACTGGGTCCGGTCGCTGTGGACTCCAAGACCTGATTTTTACCCGAAGTTGGCATCGGGCACGGGTCGCTTCACCGATAAGTTTTGCGGTGCATGTTGTGACTGCATGCAGAAACCAGCAGGGCTGCAGGGAGCTGCACCGCTAGCGCGTATTATCGGATTCGAGGCACAGCCGTCCACGGTGGAGATGCTGAATCAGGTGCTGGTTCCTCTTCTTCCGGACGGTTCGTTTGAAGTTGTTCCCAAGGCGGTTGGTAAGGCTGTCGGCGAAATTCGCTTCCACAAAGCTGATGGCAAGGCTGGGAGTGAGGTTGGGAAGGTTGTCGCGGAGACGGCACCGGCTAACCAAACTTCTGTAGTGCAAATGACAACGTTGGATGATCATTTTGCACCGGCGATTGAAAAGGACCCAACATTCTTCATTGATGTCCTCCAGACGGATGTCGAAGGCTATGACGTAAACATCTTCCAAGGCACGCAGAAGCTGTTGCAAGAAGGCCGCATTGGAATCTACACCTTCGAGCTCTGGGCGCATCGCAACGACAATGAGAACATGCTTCGCAAGCTCGAGAAGGACTTCAACTTCCGCTGCTTCTTCCCTACTATTCGGGATGGGCTGGCGAAAACTGATGCTTCTATATTTGTTCCCGAAGTGTTCGCGTTTTCGGAGTACGATCGGCAGCCTGGAAAGTTCTTCGGTCTGCAAGGGTGGATGAATGCATGGTGCTTTCACCGCGAGAAGAACAAGAAGCTCGTCGCCGAGGTTGAGAAACTGGCTCTGAACAACAGGGTGCCTCCGCGCATCAATTGTTTTGCCGAAGCAGAGGCTAGAAAAGAGTCACAGAAAGTTGATGGCGATGCAGCTAAGGTGTCTTTGTTCATCGATCAGACGCTCAGCAAGTACTTCTCGCTTCCCGTTCCTCCTCCGACTGTTCCGGATCAACCTCCTGTTACCTCACCGCCTATTCAACCTGCTGTCTCTCCGCCAGGTCTGCCTCCTGTGGCTACACCAGGCACTCTCCGGGCTTCAAACTGCCCCGTTGACGATGAGTGGTTCGTGCCGTGGGCGAAGCTGTTGGGTGAAGGTGCGAGCCCCAACGGCCAGTCACCCATTCTGATAGATGTTGGGGCAAACAAGGGGTATGTCGTGGCCGACTGGGTCCGGTCGCTGTGGACTCCAAGACCTGATTTTTATCCGAAGTTGGCATCGGGCACGGGTCGCTTCACCGATAAGTTTTGCGGTGCATGTTGTGACTGCATGCAGAAACCAGCAGGGCTGCAGGGAGCTGCACCGCTAGCGCGTATTATCGGATTCGAGGCACAGCCGTCCACGGTGGAGATGCTGAATCAGGTGCTGGTTCCTCTTCTTCCGGACGGTTCATTTGAAGTTGTTCCCAAGGCGGTTGGTAAGGCTGTCGGCGAAATTCGCTTCCACAAAGCTGATGGCAAGGCTGGGAGTGAGGTTGGGAAGGTTGTCGCGGAGACGGCACCGGCTAACCAAACTTCTGTAGTGCAAATGACAACGTTGGATGATCATTTTGCACCGGCGATTGAGAAGGACTCAGCATTCTTCATTGATGTCCTCCAGACGGATGTCGAAGGCTATGACGTAAACATCTTCCAAGGCACGCAGAAGCTGTTGCAAGAAGGCCGCATTGGAATCTACACCTTCGAGCTCTGGGCGCATCGCAACGACAATGAGAACATGCTTCGCAAGCTCGAGAAGGACTTCAACTTCCGCTGCTTCTTCCCTACTATTCGGGATGGGCTGGCGAAAACTGATGCTTCTATATTTGTTCCCGAAGTGTTCGCGTTTTCGGAGTACGATCGGCAGCCTGGAAAGTTCTTCGGTCTGCAAGGGTGGATGAATGCATGGTGCTTTCACCGCGAGAAGAACAAGAAGCTCGTCGCCGAGGTTGAGAAACTGGCTCTGAACAACAGGGTGCCTCCGCGCATCAATTGTTTTGCCGAAGCAGAGGCTAGAAAAGAGTCACAGAAAGTTGATGGCGATGCAGCTAAGGTGTCTTTGTTCATCGATCAGACGCTCAGCAAGTACTTCTCGCTTCCCGTTCCTCCTCCGACTGTTCCGGATCAACCTCCTGTTACCTCACCGCCTATTCAACCTGCTGTCTCTCCGCCAGGTCTGCCTCCTGTGGCTACACCAGGCACTCTCCGGGCTTCAAACTGCCCCGTTGACGATGAGTGGTTCGTGCCGTGGGCGAAGCTGTTGGGTGAAGGTGCGAGCCCCAACGGCCAGTCACCCATTCTGATAGATGTTGGGGCAAACAAGGGGTATGTCGTGGCCGACTGGGTCCGGTCGCTGTGGACTCCAAGACCTGATTTTTATCCGAAGTTGGCATCGGGCACGGGTCGCTTCACCGATAAGTTTTGCGGTGCATGTTGTGACTGCATGCAGAAACCAGCAGGGCTGCAGGGAGCTGCACCGCTAGCGCGTATTATCGGATTCGAGGCACAGCCGTCCACGGTGGAGATGCTGAATCAGGTGCTGGTTCCTCTTCTTCCGGACGGTTCGTTTGAAGTTGTTCCCAAGGCGGTTGGTAAGGCTGTCGGCGAAATTCGCTTCCACAAAGCTGATGGCAAGCCTGGGAGTGAGCTTGGGAAGGTTGTCGCAGGGACGGCACCAGATCGCCAAACTTCTGTAGTGCAAATGACAACGTTGGATGATCATTTTGCACCGGCGATTGAGAAGGACCCAACATTCTTCATTGATGTCCTCCAGACGGATGTCGAAGGCTATGACGAGACCATCTTCCAAGGCACGCAGAAGCTGTTGCAAGAAGGCCGCATTGGAATCTACACCTTCGAGCTCTGGGCGCAGCACAACGACAATGAGAACATGCTTCGCAAGCTCGAGAAGGACTTCAACTTCCGCTGCTTCTTCCCTACTATTCGGGATGGGCTGGCGAAAACTGATGCTTCTATATTTGTTCCCGAAGTGTTCGCGTTTTCGGAGTACGATCGGCAGCCTGGAGAGTTCTTCGATCTGCACGGGTGGATGAATGCATGGTGCTTTCACCGCGAGAAGAACAAGAAGCTCGTCGCCGAGGTTGAGAAGCTGGCTCTGAACAACAGGAAGCCTCCGCACATCAATTGTAATGTCGAGGTAGAAGCTAGGAAAGAGTCACTAAAAGTTGGTGGCGATGCAGCAAAGGTGTCGATGGTCATCGAACAGACGCTTAGTAAGCACTTCTCGCTTCCTGTTCCTTCTCTGTGAGTTCAAGCCTCCATCGTCTGACCTGTATTCAGGCTATGGTGGTAGGTTGTCTCCCTGTGAAGCGAGCACACCCAGCGACGATCAATTGCGAAGGCGCTGCAAAACGGACGTAACGCATTGTTTTGATACATTTTGGATACGTAACAGAATTGGTCGCTGTAGATCCGAAACGCTGGTGCTAGGTCAGGAGCAGTGGATATGATTGGCATATAGTTCGGTACAAAGCTGGGGCAGTCGGCTGATGCATGTGCTACAGGATCACACTGTAAAAGGCCGGCTAAAATAGTGTAATTTGTTGCAGGTATCGGGGCTCGTGGAAGATTTCTGAACCGGAACGCCGCATTCTTCTTCTCAAGTACTCTCCCCAGATCATCGCTCTCCAGTTTGCGACATTCCATCGGTCGACATTCGATGTACTCCGCATATTCCGCTTTGAACGCCGCGTAGCCCGGCCCCGGCTTGCCCGCGTACATCTGGTTGATAGTATTTCGTCAGGCGTACACGGGTGCATCATCCGTGCACTCTTCTTTTTTCGCCTGGGAACATAGCACTCTGCTGGCGGTTTGACCCTGTCGCGAAAAACTCCCGTAGGGTCAAACGAGTGTGTTCTTCCTGTGCGAGGGGCAAAGACAACAATCAACAATGAACGACGGACGATGGAAGATGGTTATTGTATCTCTAGCTGGCGGGGGCTCCTACCTGCCGGCCTGACCCAGCGAGCTACGAACAGTGTTCGCGCTAAGAAAAAAAGCGGCCGATTTTGGCTGGAGAAAAAAAACTGAAAAACGGACCGGCCGATAATCGGCCGGCAGATTTTTCGAAGGTCTGCCGATCAGACCAATCATGCTGCTGGGGGCAGCGGCCTACCTAACTAACTTTGCGGAAAAATTTAGGTGGGGCAGGCATCATCTCCCTGCGATTTCAGCCACGTGATAAAAGAAGGCAGAGGAGAACACGCTCGGGTCTTGACAAACGTTGTGGAAGAAGAAAAGCAGCCGACCAGTGTCCTGAAGTGGCTGCTGTCACCTGGGAGAAGTTGGCTTGACAGGGTCCAAAGTTGCCGTCTTAGGTGGCCAGTGCTGCCCAACACGAACAACACCAAGAAGCGCAGACAATCCCCAATCGCTCCACCTTCCCAACCCTTTCACTACTTTGAGCTGGGAAACTAACGAGGAAGAACCGTGCACGTGCGATCGGAAGGGCAAGTGGACCTACCCGGCTTCGTTGGGGTAACAGCAAATTTCCACTGAAAAAACTGCCCAACTTCCCCGCCAGACCCGGAAACAGCCAAAACGGCCCGGAAAGACCGCACCGCGAAAGCGAGCGGGAACAGAACTCGACTTGGAAATGGCCAATTTGACCTCATCCTCATCATCGTTGACTTTCCCGACGGACGACGTCATAAAGTAACACTAGCTCGTGAACAGTGCTCGCCTGCCTTGATGGCACTTGCACTTTAAAGAACTCAATGCTCAACTCTTATTATTATCATGCCTGCCGCACGCATGGCAGAGCCACCTGCCAAGAGTGCAGAAGGCTCCCTACGCTGACGCAGAGGCGACCGGCGGCATGTTGCAGCCGCGGCCACCACCAGTCCAACAAGACGAACGTCCAGTCAACCCCCGGACGCAGCAAGAAGAAGAGGCCCTCCTCACCCACCCAGGTGAGTGTACAGCGGGAAACGCCAGTAGGAAAGCGAGCGGCGCGAGCGCCGCTCGCGGCAACGAAAAAGGAAACAGCGACGACCGGACGGGCAACCAAGAGGCCGCCACCAACGCCAGGAACCAGCGAACGACCAGCGCGGAAGAAGAGGGTGCTCGGCACCCCGAAGGAAGGCCCGATCGCCGGCCGCAAGCGGAAGAAGACGAAGGCGACCACACCCGACTCAGGGGTGCATCGAAGGAAGAAGAAGGTACCGAGGGCAAGCAGCTCTCAGAAACGACCGGGGACCACGGGCACACCAATGCCCTCGAAAGTGGAAAACGGGCACTCCTGCCCGCCATCGTACTCGCCGACTCAGTCTTTGGAATCGCAAGAAAGCCAAACCCCGCTAGCTCCACAAATGCTCGACCTTGACGACGCAATGGCAGGTGACGACGTCATCCGAGAACCTGACTTTCAAGGCAGTGCATGTTGATCCGTGTGGTTCATGTACTTAAAAGAACTCAATGCTCAACTTGTAAGACGTGGGGAGCCCAAGAACACTCACCTAACCTGGCGAGAACTTGGTGTCGGTCATAAATTGTTTCGAACCTGACTTGCCAAAGCGAGCAAGTAAGTGTACACGAAAGAAGCCATGCATGCACCCCCCCAAACCCACCCAGTACGTATTAGCTTTACAAGAACCCATTCGACGAAGGTCACCCGGAGACTCTAAAATCCCGGATTCTCAAGCGAACTATAACTCTGAAAAAAACGAGGGGGAAAAATAAACCGCTGCGAAACTAATCGGCCGGCAGATAGCGCGCACACTGGCTACGAGAGTCAGGTGGGTGGTGACCCCTCCGAACAGCCTCCCTGGCCCTGGCCCACGCCTGATGCCGCAACCCCTTAACCCGGGCGGCGGCGCTTTGGCATGAGCCAGGAACCTCAAGGGGAGCAGCGCGAGAGGCATCAGCCACGCTTCAAAGGCCCACACACTGGCTACGAGAGTCAAAAAGTATCATCTGCCCCCTTTCGTTTTTGGAACGGTTCCTCCTTTGCTCTTTACTTTGATCTTAGTTGTTGTCACGGCAAGTTTCGGCGACGCAATGGCAGGTGACGACGTCATAAGTAAGCTGACCTGCAAGAAAGTGCATGCTAAGACATGCCAAAGACGATGACGGAAGAAAACCTGTCCAGCCCGAAGCTGGTAGAGCTGCGAGCGGTCGCCGCGGAGCGATTGTGACAAACACACCGAATCACTGCCTGACCTTTCTACTTTCGATTTTTGCATCATCCGAGACGGTAAAAGACAGAGCCAGTATACGCAGGAGGAGGAGGATGTATTAGTTTAGTTTCTTTAATGTTTGGGCAGTACTGCCTTTCGTGCACGTTTTATGCAGTAGCCTATTGAAACCACGCGTGGACAGAGGCTCGGCCAGAGCATACTACTAATCGAGCGTTTTGACTCGGCCAAGAAACGGGAAACCGCCTGGGTACAGGCGACCCTCCGGAATCTCGAGGCCGAAGCGCGAGGTTTTCTGAAACTGAAGTGCACACCGGTATCTTTGGGCGGATCAGCAGACATGCGACCCCCCCCTCGGAAAGTCAACGAAATCTCCACAAAAGCCCAAGCTGCAATACGTAAGGTTGGAGGGATTCCTTCCACAGTAATGCAATGAGGCTGAATTACTGCGGCCAATGCGGCGTGCACTGGAGTACTGACAACTCAGTCATCTACTGCACGCAATGCGGTTGGTGTTGCTCGAAGGAGCCATCAGGCAGTTTAACCGAATACCCGCACTCTCGGCAGCAAGTGCCGCACGTTAACTCGTTGCCACCGCACAATATTCGCGCCGAGGAAGTGTCATGTGGGCGCCGAAATGTGAACCCTTATCGAGTTGGAATGTCCGAGGCAGTGGGTCGTCCGCATGTCGTGAGCTTCACAGGTTGTGCGACTCTTGGCATACCAACCCAGAGCCCACAAGCGATGCCAGGTCGCGAGCGTAAATACCACGAGGCAACTCCGGAGCAGTCAACCTTCAGACATCGCTCTCCCTCTCCAACACAGCCTGTAGGGCCATCTGTAATTGATCGCTTTACGACACAAGCATCTGTTTTGCACCCGGTAGCTTCGGAGCAGAAACCGGCCTGCAGGCGTCGCCCTCCCTCGCCTCCGCATCCGCTAGGACCAGCTGTTACCGATCGCTTTGTGACTCAAGAACGGCCAAGGCTGCGCAACAAGCTGTCCTCGCGTCCCGGGCGACGACAATATTTTGACTTCCACGGCGCTGACGCGGGGTTCCCGCACTATGCATTGGTTGCCCCCTGGGAAGCCGTTGATCTGCGCAGCCCTTCTCGGAAGAAGCGGTTCAACACATCACCGCTCGCTGCGAGATAACTTAGTGCCCCTGCTACCATTTCTGGCGTATTGATGGGGCTCTGAGAAGTCTTTGTTCGTGCGGAGGAGGCCTCCGAAGACCGGCCTTGACGGTCCATTTGCACACCGATCTGGCAAGCTGACACTGTACTGTACACGCCTCGTCCGGTCTTGACAAGTCCGTTGCAAGCTGCCCCAAAGACCCGAACGATGCCTCTTTTCCGTAGTTCTGTAGTTCTGTTTGTTGCTTTCTGACACGATTGCGTCTATCCCTTTCCCCTTTCGGCCCTAGGTATCGTCGTCAGCTTACAAGAAGAACAAACCCGGCTGAGCATTTAGAACGGGATGCCACAGCGCCGTTGAGAGGGGTCACTTTGCCACTCCAAAAATGGACCTCGTAATCCCCTTACGAACGGGTTTTGCACGAGTGGGACGAATAGAGTACCTGTGCGCAGGCTGTGGCAAGTGTTAGGCTTGATGAGTGTGGGAACAGGTGGTGAGTGGTGTGCGGTTCAGCCGGCTCTGGCAAAGTCACAGTTATCGGGACTGCGTACATAGTCATTCACGGAAAGCGTCAGTCTTGACGAAGTAGAAACTCCGGTTTTCAACATTTAATTCTGAAGGCCGTCTCGCCGAGACTTAATCCTGAAGGCAGTCCCACCTCGAATAAAATTTGCTCGACGGTTGTCTTTCACCGGCTGAACCCCGATACATCCCACACGGAATTTTCCCCATGGAAGTCCCTGATACCTATCGCCGGTCGGAATGCAGGCCCGGCGTGAACGGTTCGGACACATTCACCTCAAATGCAAGAGAACACGCACGCTACCACTCAGCAAAAGGAAGGGGATAGCAAGCACACGAACCGGCGGATGTCGCGGCGTTTCCGCTTGCTCCGAGCTTTGGAGCCCGCGGCCGACCGCGCTTCGCAGAGGTTGCTGCAGTTGACTTCCGAAGCTTCGCTTCTTTTCGGCATTGCCTCCGCAGTCGGTGGTCTAGCGTGGTACGTATTGGTCGTCCCGCCGGAGTCAATCTTAGATGGCATGACCCGCCGGACACTGCAGAGCCGCTTGGGGCAAACTCTTTACATGAACCCGTCGATCTTGTTCAAAACACCGTCACACCGCGTCTACTCGTTGTTGCACGCGGACACCGTGGACTGCTGGGTCTATGCAATCCACTTTCCGACCGGGAGAATGTGGTCGACAAAGCTCGAACGGGAGACGACCGTGGCCGACTCAAAGGAAGAGGTTTACGGTGTGCGAGGGAACCTGCAGGTAGCCGAGGCTGTTGCTGAGAGGGATCAGGAGCTGTCTTATAGACCGGAAGAAGGTGTGCCTGCAGCTCTCAGCCGCTGGTGGGGCACGACCAAGAAGATCTTTGCGAAGATCGACGACGGTGTGAAACAGAGGCAGGAGGTCTGGCAGGGAGGCAGCGTGATTCAACTGGAGTTGTACCAGAGGTACGTGACGGATATGCTGCCTTGGCTGTTCAAATCTGCGTGGTGGGGCGTGACTTTTCCTGTCAGGCGTGCGTTCGCCTCTCCCGAGCTGCTGCCGGAGGAGTATCCGAAGATAAGAGATGGGAATCCGAGCCTGGCAGAGTGGAAGTTGGTGCTAAAGAACGCGGTGAATGGCGTTCCGCTGGATTCGAAGTCGAGCGTATCCATGGACAACGAATCCTTTCGCATTGCCGTAGGTGACACGGTGCTGACCCTGGACAGGGATGATCGGGTCGCGGTGCAAATGCTGGTCGACCGTGCGACCTCCCGCTTCCTCTCTTTCGCTGCTGTCGGGCTCACTTCTACCTTTGTTCTAGCTAGCTGGTGGAAGTCTCGTCTTGCCGCATCTCAATCTGACGCGCTGTACAAACGCATTACGAAAACCCCGCTCTCCGTGGCTATGGGCTTCGCAACAGTTCACGGCGTATTCTCCTTCCCCGTCAAAGCCCTCATCGGCTTCAACCTGTGCGGGCACTACTTTTATGAAAAAACACAGCTGTCCTTCGTCCACGTCGCTTCGTTTGTCCTGGGCAACTATGGCTGGGACTGCCTCGCTGCTTGGCTTGTCTTCAGATGGGTTGCGCATAAGGCGGCGCCGAAGGATCTGGTCGTCGCGGTCTCATCTCCTTCCCTGCACGCGGCAGCGCAGCCAAAGCGGCCGCGGCCATTCGTCCGACCGACGCCCGTTGGCAATCTGTCAACAACGACAGCCCTTGACAACGACATCATCCACGGTCCCAAGGTCAAGAGGGAATGGGCCGCCGAAGCGGCGGAGAAAGAAAAAAAGCGCCAGTGGGCAGACATGATGCGGCGCAACACCGCTCCATCGCTTCCTTCGGAAGAGACCACCAATGCAAACATTCAGGCTCGCCCGGGCGCGGAGTCGCTAACGGGCGCAAGTCGGTCTCGCGACACCACAAAGCGAATTTCCGATGCTTGATGCGAATGCCCGCAGTGCCCGAACGTCGCCCCCCAAGGAACTTTGTGCTTTATTTGGAGCAAGATCCTCTTCTAGCAGGCCTGCGTCCCCGCAGTGCGCCCTTTCGTCCATTGCTTCGGAAAGTTGTTTCACCTTTTTTGGCGGCGGCTTCAAAACTGCACTCAGCACTACACAGCAGGGACGGGTAAACTGTTGATGCTTTACACGGTGGTTGTGAGTTCTCACACACCTCCTGTGCTAGTGCTCTACAGAGCAGTATAGCGGGAATAGAATTTGACTTGGAAATGACCAGTCCGACCTCATCCTCATCATCGTTGACCCTCCCGAACGGACGACGTCATAACGTAACACTAGCCTCATGGCACTTGCACTATACAGAAGTCAATACTCCTACTGTGCATACGTACGTGGTGTAGTTTATGCATACACACACTACTAGCAGTAACTACGTAATCTGTTAGCACAGACGCAGCCACCGAGCATCACAGCTGCACGCCCGACGAGCTGTCCACTGTCCACTGTCCACTGTCCACTGTCCACTGTCCACTGTCCACTGTCCACTGAAGGCGTTCGACCTAATGCGTGATGTTCGATAGCCCCGTTCTCGCAGCTGTTGCGAAGCCACATAATGTTGTTGCTGGGGCGGCGGGTGAACATGCGCCGAGTAAAACAAGTCGAACACGCAAGTGCACGTACTGCCACTCCAGCGGATACGATATGCACACTAACATACTATACCTTAAAGGAGCCTGTACGACAATGGTCACCCTGAGATCCCTAAGCGAACTTGCACTCTAAAATACCCTGGCAAGGCGGCGGACTAATACCCCATTCAACCTCGGTTCGATCCCGTCTCTGCTACTATTTCAGGTGTTCCGGGTTTGGCACCCGAATCTAACTCCTACGCCGACGCCAACGCGCAGAGCAACGCGGCAATGGACCTCATGCACGCCCAAACTTCTGGGGAGGTGAGCATAGTCATTGGAGGTGGTCCAGCACCGGCAAGACGTGATCAACTGCGCACTCGAGCTCCGAGCGGCGAAGCAGACATGAATTCTACACCCACACCCACACTCTTGGGGTAGCAGTCGTCAGCATTGTAGAATGCTTGGCGACAAGTGAATCGCGCCCCTTCCCCGTGCGAGCGAGTCTCGGAACAGGACTCAAAACTGTGACCCAGGTGGCGACTGCTGACCATTGCACCAGGAGTTTGGAACAGCTAGTCAGGCCAAGCTCATTGCACAGAGAGAGCTTGCCACATCCTCGGGTGAGATGTGCCGCCTGTGTAATAGATGTGTCGCACGGGGCCGAAACCCCCGTGCAGCTAACACCGCAAGATGAAGTCTTGAGCCGAGTGCTGGATAGTGAGCCGGTCCGTCCCTATCTCTTGAAACTGCATCGAAGTGTCAGCCGCTGTTTATCACAGTGCATCACGGTCCACCACGGTCTATCAGGTCCATCCCTAGTCCCTAGAGCTGCATCGAATTGCCCGGTGCTGTATGTGTATCTTTAGCCATACTTCAACATTCTTCGGTCTATCACGGTCTATCAAGAAGGGATGGACCGGCTCAGATAGAGAAGCTGACGGCCTCCCACGCTCTATCCGTCCCCCGAAGGATCCCGCCCACCCACCCTTCGGAGAGGAGTCACTGGACCCAAAAGCAGCGTGTCGGAAACTCAAAGCCGACTGGTGAAAGTGGCAAGTGGGCTATTCTTCGATTCAGACGTTACCCACTCAAAGCCCTGAACCACACCTACACTCACACAAATCAGGAACTGAAAGAAAAGGGAGGAACCCGGTTGGTAGTGCGAAAGCGCTCGTCCGGAAGTTCTTCGCGGATAAAAGGAAGGAGTCGCCGCTCTGTTTGCAGTTGATGGATGCCTGATCGAGGCTGAGAGTGCACAGTAAACAAAGCGACGAAGAAGAAAGCAAGTGGGGCGCGTCCCCAACCGGAACGAGAAAGGAAGCACACACACACACACACACCCACACATACACACCACAAGTATAAGCAAAAGACAAGAAAAGACCGACGGTCTTCTCCTCCTCTGCTGCAATAAGGGAACCCAGCGACATCGCCATGGCCGCGCCAGCACCCGCCGCGGCAGTGCAAAATGTGCCCCACGTGCCGGCAGCCACGGCGTCGGAAGGCTCGCAGCGGCCGGTGTCGCCCCTGTCGCCCGGGATGGCGAAGGAGATCCGCGACCGGATGAAGCTGCTGCAGCGCACGCTCGAAGAGAGCGCGAGCCCGACGAACTTCTCGCAGAGCTTCGGAGAGCGCGACCGGAAGCTGCTGGAAGGCATGGTCCGGGACCTCGAGCTTGCCGACCACTGGCGTGAGCAGAAGGTCGTGCAGCACCGGCAAGACGTGCTCGACCGCGCACTCGAGCTCCGGGCGGACAGGGAGAGCCAGCTGGTTTCCTTGCAGGAGAAGAAGGAGCAGGAGACCCGGCAGCAGCTGCAGCGGGTCCGACTGGAGGTAGCCGAGGACCTGCGGGAGGCCGCGCGCCGCTGGTTCGAGAAGCACGAGAACTCGCGGAAGAAGCTGTACGAGGACAGGGTCAGGGAGGAAGAGCGGGCGAGGGAGCAGAACGACAAGCGGCGGCGGAAGATCGAGGCGATCGAGCAGGCGCGGGCGGCGGACATGCACGAGCGGTGGCTCCGCAACGAGAAGCGCCGGAAGGCGGCGGTCGACCGGCTCGAGAGGCTCGAGAACCGGAACAAGAGCCGCGAGGACGAGCGCGACCAGCAGCGCGAGGTGCGCGGCGTCGAGCTGAGCAAGCGGGCGGCGAACGCCGAGAAGGAGCGGCAGAACAAGCGGAAAAAGGCCGAAAACAGCCGCCGCGAAGCCCGCGAGCGGCACGACGAGGCGACCGCCTTCGAGGTGGCGTCGGAGGGGTTCCTCAACCGCGAGCGCCAGCGGTCGACGAAGATCAAGGAGAACGAGCTGAAGAAGACAGACGACCTGCAGCAGCGGAAGCAGGCCAACCTGGCGCGCCGGGAGCGAGCGGACACGCTGCTCAACGCGAAGGTCGAGTCGATGGAGAAGTCGTACGAGGAGATCGAGAAGAAGAGCAAGGCTAAGGACAGCCATGTCGAAACCATCCGGGCCCTCCGCAAGCGGCAGCTCCGCGAGAAGAGAGAGCGGGAAGAGGCGATCGCCGACGAGCACAGGAAGGACCAAGGCAAGCTGATGGAGCAGAGACTGCACGAAATGGAGAACCGTTGGAGTCGTAGGGCAGACCGGTGCATCAGGCTCTTCGCCTCAGAAGGCGACCGCTTCGACCTCGGGTCTTCGTCTCACTCTCACCCGATCCCGCCGCGCTCTGCCTGATAAGCAATAACGCGAGGTCTTGAGTGCGCCCGAACCGCTTGGCTTGCAGTTGCCACATGTCTTGTCCGCGGGTGGTATTTCATCAGGACTGGGTTGAATTCATCGAGTCAAGCTCCATGTCTGGCACGGCTGGTCGTTCGTTCGCTTGCTCGCTTGCTCTCTTTCAGGAGCACGGAGATGAGGTCTTGAGAGTGCCCGATCCGCTTGGCTTGCAGTTGCCACATGTCTTGTCCGCGGGTGGTATTTCATCAGGACTGGGTTGAATTCATCGAGTCAAGCTCCATGTCTGGCACGGCTGGTCGTTCGTTCGCTTGCTCGCTTGCTCTCTTTCAGGAGCACGGAGATGAGGTCTTGAGAGTGCCCGGTCCGCTTGGCTTGCAGGTGAGCCAAAATGACTTCCCTCGATCCTGAGACGGCATCGTTTACAGCAGCGATGCCACAGGTCTTGTTCGCGGGCATAATCGGGATTAGGTTGAATTCAGCGGTCGAGTCAAGCTCCATGTCTGGCATGGCTGGTTTGATCGCTTGCTCTCTTTCATGAGCATGGAGATGATGAGGTCTTGAGAGAGCCCAGTCCGCCTGTTCACCAGTTCTCGGCACTATCAGTTCTGGCTCCGGCTTTACCGTAAGGGAAACGCTGAGGAATTCTTCAATAAAAAGAAGATCTGAAACCTGTCGGAGGAGTTCGTCTGACCATCAAGCAAACCTACGCATTTCTCCGTATTTTTCTACAGGACTTGACTCAAGGCGAAAACGACGTAGGACAACAGTGTTTGCTTTTTTTGTTTTGATTGGGCGGCCAACCCGAAGAAGAAACAGGGTAAAACCAGGGGGGAAGCCGATCGGTCAGCACGCACAAACCAAACGAAGCGCCTGTCTTTTTCTTTGTATGAGCACCTGCTTTGTAGGAAATGCTTGAGGAGACTGCCAGTTGCGATAGATCAAAGGAGGTAAATGCGCTGTAGCCCGCACGAAACACAGGTAAATCTGGGTTTAGTGGCGGGCGTAAGCGTTCAACAAAAAAGACCTACTTTGTAGTTGTATTGTTTTCTCCCCCCCTAGCCTCCTTCGAAGTAAGCACAGGGCAGCCCCTCGAGTATTTCTCAGCAGACCTCTGCTGCGAGTAGCCCGCAATGGCTTTTCCGCCCCCTTATGGAAGGCGTTTGTCTGGGTTCACCCACAGGTACCCAGCGCTCTCCAGAAGCCAGTCGTGGTCTTGAAAACTGTCCTGTCCACAAACAAACCCAAAACTGTATGTATGAAAAGTTCTATGATGCCTACTGAAGTATAAAGAGACTCTCTCGCGAAGTGGCAAACAAGCCCTTATCTCGTCTTCGTAGCCCCGGCTGCCCGTCCACTTTTCCTGGCAGAATATTGTTTGTCGTAAGATCGAAGATCTCTGAAGACTAATTGCTGCTGCAACTGTCCCGACGATTACAAGGTCATCACACGTTGCGCAGGATCCGGGATCCACGGGGCACACGCAAGACGAAATGAGGGATCCGGGAGGGTGTGGAAATTGTTTTCTCCGACAAATATATCTTTCCAACCTGTTTTCACATTTCTCCACAAATGTGGTGGGCAGTGTCCCGTACCCCCCCAGTTTTTAGAATCTTCTTTCAATGACGAAACACTGGCTGGATACCTTGTTTTAACCCTATCTGTCACGGCTTGGCACAAGAGAGGCCAGGTCGTGCAGAGCATTGAGAACCATTGCACCAAGATCCACCCCTTGGACTGGAAACCCTATATCTGTCACGGCTTGGCACAAGAGAGGTCGTGCAGAGCATTGAGAACCATTGCACGAAGATCCACACCTTGGACTGGAAACCCTATGTCTGTCACGGCTTGGCACAAGAGAGGCCAGGTCGTGCAGAGCATTGAGAACCATTTCACCAAGATCCTTGGACTGGAAACCCTGTTTTCGCATTGGCTTTCAAGACGTTTGCGTCGACTTGCCCCCTTGTTGAAGTCTTAACACGAATCACCCTGTATGATGTGCAGGGGTTTTCCGCTTAGCCAACAAAACGAAATTGGCTGGCTAAAAAAATCCACAGTTCACAAAAGTCAAAAAAATTTCTCTCGACCGATCTTTCTGCATGGTGTTAGGAGGCTCGGCAGGTTGTAGGCTTCCGGGCTTGGTGTAGAACTGAGTTTGGGTTTGTGAGCTTGCTGTAGATGGAATTGAAAGCATGCCACAACTAAGCCACAAGCAGAGGAAGTACAAGTATCCAGTCGAGAGAACAATGCTGTATGATGTGTGTTGGTGTGTCTGGCCGTGAGCCGCAGAACCCAAGCGAGCAGCTGTAGCGCGAGCAGAACACTTCTTCACATGCACTCGCTGCCCGCGGGTAGTCGTATCTCGAGTGGTTTAGAAGATTTCTTCATCAGCACAGCTGCCACCATGCACAGACCGTGTTCTTCGAGAACTCGAGGAAAAGTTGCATACTGCGCACCTTGGTTACTTACCCAGCCAGGACTTTTTTGGGGGTTTAAGGCTGTTCTTTGGGCAAATCGTTTCTAAGGGCAACAGCCACTTTTTTGGGGTTTTCGCGAGACGGCCAGTGACTTAGAGGCGCGCAGCCAATCCAGTGGGAGCATCGTGGCTGGCATTGAAACGGTAACATACGCAGTTTCACTGGAGTGCCCGTTCCCGGCGAGCTACGAGGTAACGAACCAGAAAGAGTGCCAATGCTACTCGTCCTACAATGTAGTCTATTCATGATAACCAACTACATATAAAAGGTGTCGCGGGATAAACCGGCAGCCGCTGCTTAACGCATGTATCCATGTACTCAAAATACCTCAACGTTTAACGCTGATCCGTGTGGTCCGTGTACTGAAAGTTCCCAATGCTTAACGGCTTTATCACGTGGGCGGCCCTGAGATTACCTCCCTCAGGTGACACCACGGCAGTATCTTTAACCTTACTTCAACTGTCTTGCCTGTTTCGCACCCTGTGGGCAGCAACAAAACAGCACGTTTCCATAAAATGAGTCACGTGCTGTTCTCAGGAGGCCGCCCTGCGAAAGCCAGGCGCGGCGTTCACGCTCCAGTTTGCCTGACAAAAAGCCCTGGGACTGCTAAGACGTGCGTCCCAGACCCTTTAACTTGTTTCAATGTGCTGCCTCTTTCGTGGAAAGGCGAACCTGCTGGGAAAAGCTGGACAAGAGCCGACTGTCGAAGACACCATCTGGTTCTCTTCTTTTTTTGTACAAGCACCTGCTTTGTAGGAAATGCTTGAGGAGACTGCCAGTTGCGATAGATCAAAGGAGGTAAATGTGCTGTAGCCCACACGAACCACAGGTAAATCTGGGTTTAGTGGCGGGCGTAAGCGTTCAACATTCTTTCACACACAACAGGCTTCTTTCGGCACGTTTCGACGCCTCCATCCATCCACGCAAACCGGAAATGCGTCGTTTTTCCATATCTTCATCCGAGTGACCGCATTAGCGGCGTATCCACCCTCTCCGCACCGTGTTCCCTTCGCAGAAGCATCGTCTTTTCGTACCATTCCATCACGAACCTCTAAGCCACAATAAACGCTAGAAAATTAGCCCACCTTCCCACGAAACGACAAGTCAGTGCTGCCTAGCGAGTCGCAGTCACAATCAGGGCGAGTGCCCTGAGTTTTTTAACTGATTGCTCAGACACGGTTGTAGGGGCCTTCTCCCCGTGACGGATTCGCCTGTGCTCTAGTAGCACGGGTGGTCCTGGCTGTGACGAGCTACGAACAGCCGCCTGACAAACCAGACTCACTGCTGACCTGTCTGCGGACACTCAGGTCCCGCGCTGATGATGGTCCGCCTTATGTGTCCGTGGCTTAAAGGACCGAAACACGGCGCAGACGAGACCAGTGCGGTGTTGAGCACATACCCATTCCAAGCGCGTCCTTGCAAACCCCCCCACAATACCGTGGGTACACTATCCACGTGCGTGACTCAGTGTAGACGACCGGCGTCACGCGTCGGGTGAGACACCTCTTACGAAGTTACGTGCACACCAGCGAACAACGATTCCTTCGCGCGGTGGCTGCTCACAGTGCGTGCAATTTTCTCCCAGGGGACAGTGCTCCAACACGTGCCGCAAACAGCAACAGCACCCCGCCCCTGGGAAGTCGTATCGTGTTTCTAAGGTACGAAAGTACGAAGCTACATGCACACCAACCAACAACGATTCCTCTGTCGACGTGCGTGCAACCAAGGCTGTCTACTGCGTTATGCGATTGCAGGGTACATCCTGCCAACAACAATACTTTCCCCCCCAGGGCGATACGGACAAACACATCCCACGGACGGATCCACTTCACGTGTCCTTCCGTATCCAGCCTGCCAAAATAGACATGTCTTGACAGCCGCTGCTTAACAAGGAGAATCGTGCGTGCTATTCCATGTGGTTTATGCACTCAAAACGGTTCTCCATGCTCAGCAAGGCGGCTTTAACTTCATCTTGGCACCCCAACAACGGTACGTTTCCGACAACGACCGAATAAAAGAAGAACGAACCAAAATTCTTTCCAGATTTCGAATGCAAGCAAAATCACCCATTCCGCACCTGATCTGCACAAAGCAAGAGAGCCGACAAAAGTGTTTTTGCAGATCGCTAGATTCGGCCCGCCAGACAAAAGGCATCCGAATCTTGTTGTTTTGTTGCGGGTTTCGCTTGGTATTCGCCTCCTTTTTTACATAGCGCCAGCTTGAAAGGAGACGGTGGTGTAAGCGTTGTGTTTGTATTGTATTTGCCCCTCATCTCTATATTTCCCCCCTTCCATTCAGAGTCAGAGCAGCTACGTCGAGTATTTTTCTGTCTTTTTTTTGCAAAAAAGCAATGGAACAGAAATGCGTAGAGGCAATCAAGGCAATCAAAAGGCATCCGTGTCCGACTTGTGTAGTTTTACGAGTATCGGAAAAGTAGTGACCGAAGCCTAAAACGAACGACGACAACGGTACTCGCCTACGTTCGAAATTCTTTTGGAGGAAACAGTCTGAATAAATGCCCACCCAAGGAATCGAACCTACGACCAAAAAGCCGTAGCAGGGCGCACTGACTACTGTGCTATTTGTCCCGAAAAAAATTTGCGTTTCGTTTTAGTTTTCATACGTCGGAACGTACTCTGCTCCTCCTACGTACAGGGGTTCCTTGCGCCGCCTGTTTATTCCTGTGGTGTACCTGGTGGTGTGTTGGTGGGGATCGCAGCATCCAGTTGCACGTCGAAAGTCTAAATACTGCGCGGGATTCGTTGACTAGACCCTCTTGAGTTTGTGCTGCTCACGATCGTGAGCCGACTTCCTCCCCCCCTTTTCATGAGAAAAGCGGAGGATGCGCGTAAAGCTTGCGACTCGACCTTTCTTTCAACACAGGGGATTAGCTTCTATATCCACATTTGGACTGTCAGTCCAAATTTGGAAAAGCCGGCGGGGGAAAAGAAGAAGAAAATGGCACTTTACCACCACCCAGACCCCCGGCAGAGGTGGCAATCCGAGGCACTCAGGGACCAGCATTGTCGTGAAGATATGTCGCGTCGCGCTGTGTTGAGTTCTTTCCTGAGTGAGGACGCAAAAAGCCGTCAGCGGTCCAAGTTTGGAAAATGGGCCGGAGACCAAGCGAATGCCCTGTTCAACAAAAAACAAAACAAAATGCGCATCCCCCACTAAATCCGCGGTTAAATAACCTGGCCTCAGTGGTGCAAGCACCACGCGCTCTTCAAACCCAAGAAACATTTTTCCACCCGCCCTATGTTTGTAGCATCAAACATACGTGAGAGGCAAGATGCCGCCTAAACACCAAACTACAAGATTTTAAGATTTCCCCCCCCCGCGGGACCCCCCCTTCCGAGTACGATGCGCAATAGCATTCGTGCAACGACTCTGTGCGTTTTTTTTTTAATAGTACATCTGTACTGACGGGAACATTTCCGGAACAACGGTTGCACATGAAAGAGAAAACGAAGCCAACGAAAAAAGTGCTAATACAGGAAACCCCCCCCCAGAGAGGTTTATACCCTGTACACGCGAAGAACAAGAAACTTTTGCCTTATCATTTCCATCACCTTTGGTCAGTTGATGCTGATCGTCCGTTGCTTCGTTTATCAGTGCAAGCCCCAACTCCGGAAATGTTCCCGAAGCAACGAAGTATCTTTCCCCGTCCAGCCTCGCGACGGTGGTGCGTACAAATGAGGTAGGGACGTAGCCAACGCAAGCGCGAAAGGCCAACCAGGATTCTCCGTACAGCCCTGGACGAGCGTGCAGCGAGTCGGAAAACGACGATCCGGCCCAGTGAGAAAACGTCTAGAAAAGTGCGAGCTCTGCCAAGACCGTTCCTGTTCCAGTTTCCCGCATGCGCTCGATCAAACGGCCGCGATTCCAAAGAAAAGGGGGATGGAAATGATGCTGCACTCTGCCAACGCGGGAAATCCTGCCGTGCCACTGTGTCACAAGACGTTCGTGTTTTGAGCAACTCTTGCAAGCAGTTCCTCGCAACTAGCCGAAGAAACCTTGTCTCACGACATCGTATATGACTAACCGCAGTGGAACCGAACCAGGAGGAAGCAAACCTTTCGAGGTCTGCGTGCTCAAATTTCTGATGATCTATAATTGTTGGATCAAGTTAGGGCAGACTAGAGAAAGACGAAACTTGCGCAGCAACATTGGTGGCAGGGAACCTGTGATGAATCAAACTGGAACCCAAAACTTGGACCCAAAACTTGGACCCAAAACTTGGAACCAAAACTTGGACCCAAAGTTTGGACCTGAAACTTGGCCCGAGAACGCATTCCTGCCGCAAGACAACACCGGAAATTACGAGACCCATAGGTCGAATAGTCGGCAACAGGCAACGAAAGGCACGCACAAGCGCACGTACTGCCCCGACCGCAGATACGATACGCACACTAGTGTACGATGCCTCAAAGGAACATTTCCGACAAAGGTCACCCAGAGACTTTGAAACCCGGTGCCTCTAAGCGAACTTACACTCTGAAAAGGCAACGAGGAACGCTATCGAGTCGAGGACAGCCCCCCACCGAAAAAAGCCGAGGAATGGGATCTCTGGTATTGGGGGTAGGGCTTCTGCTTCGTCAGTTTCTTCGCAGTGAGTGACGAAGAACCTGGTCGGTCCTCGCGCCAGTAGTCATAGCCTGTCTTCCAAGGATTACGCCGCGCAAGCGTCGCTTTCTTCCCCTGAAAGCATGCAAGTACTGCAGGGATAGTTGGCTTGGGCTTCTTGAGTTTTTGCTGCTCGCGTATTGACGGAGTCCGAAAAGCTAGCGTGGCCTACATTGCAGCAGGACCGACCTTCTCCCTTTCGTGGGAAAAATAGCGATATGAATAAAAGTATCCGTTTTGTCAAGAGCCGGAACTCAACTGTTCGTTTTTTTTTTTACATAAGCGCCAGCTTGAAAGGAAATGCTCGACGATGCTGCCCGACAAAGAACAGAAGGGATCCCAAGTGCTGAAACTACCGAACCACGTGTTGAACGGACGTGAGGTCATGCGGGTCTACCCCTACACGACAAATCACACAAACACAACAGGTCAAAAGTCCTGAGTGAGAAAACAACACACGGTGGTGTAAGCGAAGAACAAATCATCCTTCCTTCCATTCGGAGTCGAAGCAGCTACGTCGAGTATTCTTGTGTGGGCGGCAGCTGCGTCAGGTAAGTGGCGAGATCTGGGCTGCATATAGAAGGCGGATCGGGGACCTGGACAACCTCTTGCAGCTCACTGAGGGAGTTGGGCACTTCGGATTGCTCAACAGTGCTTGACCTCAATGCGGACGAACAGCAGGTGGACCGCAGCTAGTGACGACAGAACCTGCAGGGGACACATCCTTCGTGACCAGATTTTGGACAGTCATTGCCGGGGGCGGGGCACCAACTGAGCGGTAGACTTTGGAAACCCGGTTTCCCGGTTTCAGAAAACCGGGGTTTTCCGGTTTCGGGGTTTCAAAAAAATAAAAAAAAAATAATTGAGAAATCGTGATTCCAAGTGGCCCCTGTACTGAACAGTACTGCAGTTACGTGGCGCGTCACGGTGTGTCACCGCAATTCGTCTTCTTGTTGCGTTAGTGGTATGGTCCTTTGACAGAGTGAGCCGATGCCTCTCATCTCACCTTTAAAACACGGTTGAGTCGCGCATGCTCTTGACAGACGCTAGCGTCCGACATTTCGCACGCGCGTCGCAGCCGTTGGGTGGTATTGACAAGGGGTTTCATCGGACACTCGGATGAGCTTCGTTACTTCACTGCCGCAGGTTCCCCCCTGCCCTGGGAGGTCCGCTTGGCTGCCTTCGGGTTGCGTTTCCGCGTTGGTGTTGTTGCTTCGCTTTTGGACTCCTTCTTCGACTTCGCACGGTCCCAACGTCCTGGTCTGCCCTTGGTGCACGTCTTGCGCTCAGTCTGCGCAGTTCGTCTCTCCTGCTTGACCTCGTGCTTCCATCGAGCCTGCTTGCGCTCCCATCCCTTCTTGTTGCGTTAGTGGGGAGTCATTAGCATGCAAATGAGCACCACACTGCAATTCGAAGCTTTTCACTTACCATCTCCGTAGTTTGGCAGATGTGCACACCACCACCGCAAGCTTATATCTCACCACCCCTCTCCGTCCCCTTGTTTGCGTGCGCGGGGCGACGGTTCCAGGCACTCAGACACCCACAGGCACCGCAGAGCCCCAAAACCGGGGTTTTGGCTGAAACCGGCTTTTTGCTCGGTCAGACAAAGTGCTAAAGTCCCCTGCAACAGAGTAAAAAGAAAAAAATGAAAAGTATGAGAAAGAGGGAAAGAGAAATAAATAGCCGAAGGGCGCCCATCATCTTGGACCCAAACAAAGCTCAGGACGGGGAGACTCTGCCTGAAGGAATCAACCACCCCCGGGTGGGCTAGTCTGACACAAGTTGTCAACAGGAAAAAAAAAAAAAAGCAAATGGATGTGCCCGTTTAGGTGCCTTCAGGATTCCCTCGATGAATCGGGAGACTTGCCCCCTCCTGCGTCTGCCGTCTCCGGCTGCTTCGGCAGTTCGTGCTACTTTTGCTGTGCAACCGTTGTGTCGCAAACTGTACTATAAGATGTAAAATGGCTGGGAATTCCGCTCCCCCCGTAACGAGATCGGTCAGTGCTGCCTAGCGAGTCGCAGTCACAATCAGGGCGAGTGCCCTGAGTTTTTTAACTGATTGCTCAGCAACACGGTTGTAGGGGCCTTCTCCCCGTGACGGATTCGCCTGTGCTCTAGTCGCACGGGTGGTCCTGGCTGCGACGCCGCAGTCCTGTCTGCAGACACTCAGGTTCCGCGCTGATGATGGTCCGCCTTATGTGTCCTTGGCTTATAGGACCGAAACACGGCGCAGACGGGACCAGCGCGGTGTTGAGCACATACCCATTCCAAGCACGTTCTTGCAACCCCCCCGTAACGGGATCGTCCTGGGCCGAACACTGAGTCCTGCCATACCGCCCAGCATGGGAACCAAATAGCCAAAGGACATCGCCAGGCGGACGCACCACAGGTGCGGATAGAGGACCGGAGTTATGGACTCGTTTGTTTGCTTTGATTTTTTTCACCCATTTCTTGCTTCCCGTTCGTGTTGAGGTGCCACTGCGGGCTGCGGGGATGAGGGTGCACCTCGACTCGCCAAGCAAGAACAGACCTTTGCTTGCTAGCTATTGAGCAGGTGTAGGCTGAGCCGGTCCTGATAGACCATGGGTGTGCCGTGATAGACAGCTCCAAACAATATTGTGAAACTCCAGGGGATAGGCCTGGATGGATAGGATGAACCTGATAGACATAATCAGTATTATGGTGTACCGATGGCAGACCGTGGTAGCTTGAGGTCAAATGCAGAATCTCTGTAGCGATGGCCTGCATTAGTCACTCGGTGACTACCTCTTCGATCCGTGACCAAGGGTGGGTGTACGGTGATAGGCAGCTGCAGTTAGATGCAGTTCCAGAGAACAGCCATACCCGAGGGCACACACCGGACTGCATTCGTCCCGTGACCAGGGGTGGGTGTACGGTGATAGACAGCGGCAGTTAGATGCAGTTCCAGAACAGCCATTCCCGAGGGCCACACCCAACGAAGTTCCCGAGCCGACCCCGAACGTTGGCAGCGTTGTACCTGATACGCCTGTCTCGCAATCGCCCTTCATTCACGGCAGAAGATGCTTCTCAGTCTGCTCGGGATGATGCTGGCACATCAAGTGGAGGACCGATACAGATGATGACGTCTGAAGCCAAGCATCGCGGCAAAGTCAAGCATCCCAAGACATTTTTATGCAGCTTGTTGACGTGGAAGATGGGTCAGTAGCAATGCAACCGCAGCCCGGGTTGCATTTGGAAACGTTGACCCAGCTCGAAAAGCGAAAGAGTATACGCTTCATACGACCGAGGTACAACGCAAACCTTTGGTGTCAAAGAAAGGAGTGCAGACACTTCTGCACGAGCAAGTCGGACTTATGCCGGCACTACAAGCTCATGCACCCGTGTGTGAAGTCGCGACCGCATACGCGTACTGTGCGAGTGCGGGTGTCAGAAGACAAGACCTCTCGCAGCGATTGCAGTACCTCCATGTTGCTGATTTGGATGCTGTGTCCGCAGCACGGGACACAGTGGTCCAAGGGCGCAAAGATGATACGGTGCGTTCCCTCTTGAATAATTTCGAAAAAGTGGACTCGGCCCTTTTCGACCACCATGAGCTGCAACCAAACTCAAAGCGGCGAACGTTTGATCCCGCGTTTCACGACGCCAACCCGATTGCGTCTGCGAAGGCGTCGAAACGAGGTGGAGCAAAAGCTTCATCAAAACGCCGCAAGGTTGCGAAGGAAGAACTGCAGCCGAAAAACGGTAACGCCGTGAGTGCTTCCGTGCGAGCAGCTGAAGCGAAACCTGCTGTTGAAGCCTTCTTCAAAGACGCAGGGGTTGCATACGAAGACGTCCTTAGGGATGGCAACTGCTTCTCCTGCGTGTTGGAAAGTATTGGGCTAGTTCCTGGGCTCCGGGCTGCAGGTTTGAGGGGGATGTGTCCCAAGCTCCCGATTCCGAAGGTGGTCAGACCGGGGGATCTTGTCGCACTTGTTCTCCGAGTTCGTCCCTGGAACTGACTTGGGCGGTTGGCTGCAGAGACCTGCCCAAGACCGGCTCCGTGTTTTGGAGAGAGAATGTGGCGGTCAACGTAAGATACGTTGACGAGTTGCTGGCAATTGTCGTCTGGAATGATGGGTTTGCACGTCTTGACACAGGCTGCACTAGCGGAACTCACCTGCTTTGGTAAGTTTCATGTTGTGCGCAGCCAACTATGAGCCGGTCCATCCCCTCTTGATAGGCCGTGATAGACCGAATAATACGGCACCGGGCAATTCGATGCAGCTCTAGGGACTAGAGATGGACCTGATAGGCCGTGGTGGACCGTGTTTCACCTGTGATAAACAGCGGCAGGCACTTCGGTGCAGTTTCAAGAGATAGGGACGGACCGGCTCATACAACCTCAGACTGCAGGTCTTGATACAGACTGCAAGTTTCATGTAGTGCGCAACCAACTACTAATTTTTAGTACCAACAACGCATCGTTAAAGCAAAACTTGCACCCTAAAAACATTGAAGCGCAAATAAACTCATGAAAGGCGGGTTGGGTGGGTCACCGGGACACCGACGCGTCCCGAAAAGACAAATCCATACCTGTTTTAATACTCCTTCTGTTGTGTGCATGAGCACGCACCGTCGAGTCGATGGCGCAGAGGTACCTGGGGGCGTTCCGGTGCAGCGGGGAGACCCTCGGGGTTAGTGTGGAGGCGGGGTCGCTGTACCTGTGCCTGCTGCCGAGCGGCAAGCTGTGGAAAGCGCTGGAGATGAAGGCGATCGAGCGGGCGTCGAAAACCGACGACCCGCCGGCGGTCACTTTGCACTGCCGCGGCGCCGCGGGCCCCGTGACGCTGGCGCATGCTTCGGCCGAGTGCGTGGCTGGTCTGCACGCAGCAGTCACCCAGCGGCACCATCAGCAGCACCAGCACCAAAACCAGCACCATCAGCACCAGCACCAGCACCAGCACCAGCAGTACCATCAGCAGCACCAGCACCAAAACCAGCACCATCAGCACCAGCACCAGCACCAGCAGTACCAGCAGCACCAGCACCAGCAGCACCATCAGCAGCAGCACCATCAGCACCAGCACCAAAACCAGCAGCAGCAGCAGCACCCGCAGCACGCAGGCCGCGCCGCGCTCATCAAAACCCCGGTCCAGACCCACGTGGACAGACCGCCCCCGCACCCGCACCTGGCATCCATCCTCTCCCCCGGCGCGTCGGCGCAGCCCCCGCCGGCATTCCCGCGGCGCGGCACCGCCAGCGACCACCGGGGGGCCCGCCGACCGTCTGCGCTGGTCGACCAGAGCTTCGGACCGGACGTCGCGGACGAAGTGTGGGAAGGTTCGGGAAACGGTTCGCGGGTGGTCCCGTACCCGAGCTGGTGGGCCGGGGGCGAGTCGAACGGACAAGGGCGAGGCGTCGCCGGCTCGTGGCTGATCGTGAAGCAGCCGCCGGGCGACGACGCGCTGGACTGCTCGTGGGGCGCGCAGGGCAGCGAGGTGCTGCTGGCCGTCGACCGCTACCGCGACTGCGGCTGGCCCCCGGACAAGCCGCCGGCCCAGCACCAGCACCAGCAGCAGCACCAGCAGCAGCACCAGCAGCAGCAGCAGCAACAGCAACAGCAACAGCAACAGCAACAGCAACAGCAACAGCAACAGCAACAGCAACAGCAACAGCAACAGCAACAGCAACAGCAACAGCAACAGCAACAGCAACAGCAACAGCAACAGCAACAGCAACAGCAACAGCAACAGCAACAGCAACAGCAACAGCAACAGCATCACCACCAGCAGCAGCGGACACCCAGCCTCGCGCAGGAAGAACCCAGCCCCGCGGGGCAGCCCCGGCAGCACCCCCGCGAGCTCTCCCCCGCGCGGCCCCGCCCCGGGGGGCCGCGCGGCAGCCTCGGGGGGCCGGAGCTCAGCCTCGTCGAGATGCAGGAGTCCCTGGCTCTGTTCCCCCTGCCGCCGACCCCGTCACCGCCCGGCAGCGTGCTCGCCGAAGAAGCCGACCCCTCCGGCGATCTCGCGCGCCGGTCGCGCACGAGCGCGCTCGATTGCCGGCCGCGGCAGACCCCTGCCGACCGCAGCGCTCGGTCGTCGTTCTCCCAGTTTTACTGCGGGAATCGGCCGGCATCGCAACCGGAGCAGTACCAGAGCAGCGCCAGCGCAGCCTGGAAGCCGGGAGAGGAGGGGGGAGCGGGCCGCGCGCACCGGTTCAACGGGTGGGGGGAGGAGGAAGGAGACAAGTGGCTCGATCCGGCGTCCGCGAGCGAGTTCTCGTCGCCCGCTGCGAATCCGCAGGTCCAGAACCCGCAGCCGCTGCGGCCTGTGGACTCGGGGGGCGTCGAGTGCGACCGGCTGGCCACCATGGACCAGACCGTACCCCTCGACGACGCGGCTAGCGTCGGCTCGAATCCCCGGTACCCCAGCCCGCCGCAGTCACGCGGAGTGTCGAACCCGAACTCCTACACCCCCAGCGACCCCGAAATCCCGCGGGGCAGCACGCCCCCCGACGAGTTCGAAGCCCGGGAGCCGTCAGCCGGCGGCCCTTCGCAGCATTGCAAGCCCGGCGGGCTACTTTTCCTGCCGGCGGCGGCGCCGCTGGTGCCGATGCTGTACGCGGACCACGCGGCGCTGATGCTGTGCCAAGCGAGGCGGCCCTGGGGCAGCGGTGACGGGGGCGGCGTCCGATTCCCGGCCGACCGGGACTTTTGGAACCTGCTGCTGCTGTCGGCGGCGCTGTGCGCGCACGCGGCAGACCCGCCGCTGGTGACGCTGTCGGCGACGCACACGGCGGAGGCCCCGCAGCTCAACGGCGACTTCCTGCACGCGTACGTGTCGGCTTGGACAACCCTGAACCGCCACCAGGTAACCGTCACCCGCGACGGAGAAGCCCTCGCCTGCTTCCGTGCCCCGTCGTCCCTCTGGCGCACCCTCAAGGCCAACCTGCCTTCCGCCCCACCCGCCACCGCAACCACCGCCCTTCTCCACGTCACCTCCGCCGCAGACCCGCACTCCTCTCTCTCCTGCACCGTCTCCCAGTGGAACGAGCACGCACGCCGCTGGGAAGAGACCCGCGGGTTCCCCCCTTCCGTCCGGCAGGACGTGGTTCGTCGGCTATCCGCCTTCGGGGGGGGCGTAGGAGGAGGAGGGAACCCCGGCGGAATCGATGCCGCCGCGCCGCCGGGTGAAGGCGGGTGGCGGGCTGCCGAGTCGAGCCGGCTGGCAGGGACCAGCGAGTTCGCAGCGAAGAAGAAGGATCGGTTCTGGACCAACTTCGTCGACGAGTGGGCCAGGGTCGACTGCATCGTCGAGCACGCGCACGTCATGACCGACCAGTACATCTCGTGGCTGGAGGGGGCGGAGGACTGCTGATCCCTGGGGGTTGTGTGTGGGGACACACCCATGCCCTGACCGCTTATTATGCTGGGGCATGGGTAGGCTGCACCGTGGACAGCACGCCCGTGCCATGACCGACAGATACATCTTGTGGGTGAAGGGTGGGGTTTGTGCTTATATGAGCATGGGTAGCTTGGATTCGAATGCAAAGAATCTGTGGCATATATCCGCATCGCCGGCGTCGCTGTTACCTGTTCGCACGTGATGTGTCACGTGCCCAGACGTCAGCCCGCAGCAGACGTCAGCCCGTCTTGATCGTCGCGTTTCCGTGCGCGCTTAGCGCGTCGCTTCTTCGACTGCCAACCGTGGTTGAGAAGACGTCTTCTATGGAACCGATGCGGTCGTCGTCGCTTCTTCGACTGCCAACCGTGATTGAGAAGACGTCTTCTATGGAACCGATGAGGTCGTCGTCGCTTCTTCGACTGCCAACCGTGATTGAGAAGACGTCTTCTATGGAACCGATGAGGTCGTCGTCGCTTCTTCGACTGCCAACCGTGATTGAGAAGACGTCTTCTATGGAACCGATGGGGTCGTCGTCGCTTCTTCGACTGCCAACCGTGGTTAAGAAGACGTCTTCTATGGAACCGATGAGGTCGTCGTCGCTTCTTCATCTTCTGCTTGAATGAGCTTGGGTAGAGTCGAACACGCCCACACCACGACAAGTACACCCTGGAGGGTGTGGGGGTGGGTGAACGGGGAGACGCCGACGCCCTGACCGACAAGTCACATCTTATGCCTGGATGACGCAAACGACTGCGTGTGCTCCTTTCATGCTCAGACTGGCTGGAAAACGATCAAGCTCCCACAGGACGGGCGAAGGGCAAGCTACATGTTCTCTAGCATGCACATGCTGCTGCTCTTCCTTTCTGAAGTGTCTGCACCCCTCCCCTTCCTTCCTTGTCGAATCCTCGGTTGACGATCTTTCAAAAGTCGTTTCCTAGAGTGATTGCATATTTGGTCGTGATCCTGCTGCAGATTCACCTACAGCAACCTTGTCACGACTACCTGAGAAACATTGCTTGAGTTCGGGCGCTGAACTTGTTGCCAAGTACGAGCTTCCCTATCCCAAGCTCTATCCCACAGCCCATCGGTTACAACGACGGGCGGTGTACAAATGACAGAAACGCAATTAGTGGAAGCTGATGACTTGCGCCAACTAGGCATTCCCGCATTCATAGCCCGTGCGACCACCCTGCGGAACGCAGTTGCTCCTCGGCTGAGCAAAGGCAAGTGCCGGCCAAAGTCTAACTATCTGACACGTTCAATGTTGATACGATTTCCCCCCCTCCGCCCCCTTGTCCCCCTTGTGAACTTCTTCTTCGCTCTCGCGACGCATAGACAAACAGCTTGCTTGATCTTGCTCTCTCGTTCGTTTTTACATCGCATTATGGATCGGACTCGGTCTCGCGCAAGAGAGAGCGAAGTGCAGCAAAGCACTGGTAGAGCGAGATAAATTGCCGAAAAGGGGCACCAGTCGTAGCCCGAACCACGTACCAACTCTTTGGCCCCCGGGTCTATTTTTCCACTTCATCGGAGCTGATCTCGAGCAAAAAATCGGCGAAAAAGGTCTGGTACTGGGACCGGCTTCCAGGAGCCAGGATCAGGCCCACAGTCGTAGTGGGGAAGCACCCCCTGTGACCCAGACTCAATGGGGAAGCGTGGGGGGGGGGGGGTCCCCCCCCCCTAGGGCTATGTAGGATGGAAACGTTGGAAACGTTTCCGTTTCCGTTTCCGTTTCCTTCTTTTTGGCGGTGGATGGAAACGCCGTTTCTTTTCAAAAGAAACGGCTGGTATGCCACTAGTATACTGGCTGAAGGTCCGACCGGAAATGTGTGTCCGAACGGCGGACCCCGCAATCCAGTGGGAAACCATGGACAAGGTGGCTTTGAAAAAGAGGGAGGAAAGAAGCATAAGAGTTGCGACCGCGTGGAGCAGACGCAACCACACGCATCCGGTTGTGATGACTTTGAGGTCTGCAGCTCTTTATACCAATGGCTGTTGTAGCGACGATGCTCTGTTATGCGAGGCCGTTGGCCAACGCGCTGAAGACGATCGGGAAAGCACATCCGCTTCCAATAATAGGCTATACAGATACGGTCGTTCAGGACAGCGGGAGCACCGCCGCGCCAAGACCGGGGTTTTTCGGCGGCGTAAGACAAAGAGGGAGTGCAATCAGCATCAGGAGGTGAGAAGGGCACACGTATGCCGGGGCAATGTTGAACCCGCCAGAAAAGCGATGGCCACGCAGTAACGTGTGCGCTAAACATCGCTTGCCACAGTGCACCTTGCATATGACGACGGGTGGCAACCGTCACCGGAAGGGGCACCATCGGGCGGTGTTGTCGGAGCATAGACAGCGACGGCAGGAAGAACCCATCGACAATGCAGAAGAGGACGGCAGATTCAAAAAGCCCCACTCGGCACGGCTGCCGATACAAGTAAACATGAGAACGTGGGTTGGAAGCAGCAGAGGACGAAGTGGTAGGCACAGAAGAGTGGAATCTGGTGTCAGAAAACCTCAGCATCCGCATGTGACGACATTCTGCATCATTAGCTTGTGGTTACCTATTTGCTCGTGTCAGATCGCCGATGAAAGAAAGCGGTGAGCATCAGCGACTGCTCTGCACAAACGAGACCGCGACGACACACAAGAAGGGGCCGAGCCAAGTCGAAGAACAGGCCCTGAAGAGTCAGAGAGCCCGCCAGAAGACGGAGGAAGAGAAGTGCCCGCTAGTAGATCAAAAGAAGAAGGTGATCCCGCCCTCTGAAAGGAAAGCCAAAATTTGGCTGGAAACGGACACCTGACGGACACACAGAAGGACCCGCGAAGTGGTATCCTATAGGACCCCTCAGCATGAGGAGCCTTCCGGCGTTTCTTTTAAAAGAAACGGAAACGTTTCCGTTTCCGTTTCCGTTTCCGTTTCCATATTTCGAAAAAACTAAAAGAAACGGCGTTTCCATCCAACTTAGCCCTAGGGGGGGTCAATCTGTGTCCCAATTGGGCATTTTTCAAAGTTCAGCATACTAGGGCCTCCTGGGGACCTGGCCCCCTGTAGAGCACCCCACATCGTCATTTCCACAGGGTGTTCGAGCTTTAAATCGAGTGTAGAGCCCTAAAACGAGTATAAAACGCGAATTCAAAATTGCTGTCCAGAGTCGTGCCACCCTTTTACCCCACCGCAGAATTGAAAAAGGTGGGTGGTAATGCAGCTCAAAGCCACCGCACAGGCAGCAAAAAAGTAGAAAAAAAACGCTTGTCTCGCGCACCATGCCTCACCAATACAAGAAGAAAGGGGGTTCGTTGGTCGCGGAGACGCCCATAGAATGGCAGAACAGCTAGAGTGAGATTGTGCTGTAGGTTCGATTTTTTCAGCAGTGCTGAAGGACACGATGCTCCTACGTGTAGGAGGGAAGGACAGGCTCGGATCGAGGGAAAGCGGGGACAACGGGGCTACCGTCTGTGCTTGTCGTCATGCAAAAATGTCGAACCGTTTTTCTTCCTCACTTTCCACAAAGCGTGTCCCAGAACTGCACGAACATTGGTCTGAGCAGCTCTTCTCCGGTAATGCGTGCCGCCTATGAGGACGACAGGAACGTTTTTGCAACGATTCAGAAGCAGCATTCACCCCTTCACATCTGCCAAGGTGGCACAAACTGGACCTTACGTCTACCTGAGGGGCTTCTTTTGAAAATGCAACGCACGGAGCTGGTTCATCTTGCGACAGGGCTGCAAGTGCCTTGCCGTACAAAGGCATCAGCGTTGACTTACGGCTGCAGCTCGGCGATGCTCTCTTTGATCGTTAAACTCAGTCTCCCCTAGCCTGGCGTAGCAAAATAGCGTTTTTGCTGGTGTTTTCCACCGCAGATGAGGGCCTCCTGGTCTCCCAGTATGAATTTAAAGTGAATTTTGGCGGTTGAAGTAGCCTGGGGTAAAAGGGTGGCACGACTTTGGACAGCATTTTTGACACCCTTGATCAGCAACCATTCAACGCCCGTTGGGTGCACATCCAGCGGTATTTCGTGCAGAATTGGTGTTTTGCACCCGAAAGTCCAGTTTTCGGAGTCGGCTTTGTCGTTATATTTGAAGGTTGAAGAATGGTCCATTGGGACACTTTTAAACAGTAGATTGACCCCCCCTAGGGCTGGGCTGCATACGTGCATACGTATGCGTATGCGTATGCGCATGCAGATTTGAAAATATGCATACGCATACGGCTGCATACGTATGCATAGGTGGGGCTGTGTGAGGCCAGCCCGACCTTCTGGCTGCTGCGTGACGGGTCTATGAGTGAAGACGGTGGAGTCCAGAGCCCCAGAAACTGGAGTTAAAGCTGGAGTTGAAAAAGCGGGTGTCACACGCTTTTTAGGTGTGACTCGTGCCCTCTTTGACGGCAGTTTCTGAGACTGGACCTCACCGTGTAACAATGCAATGTACTGGTAAGTAGAAAGCAGGTCGATGAGGATGCGTGCCACGGTCAATGTCTGCCTCGCTTTTTCCCCGACGACGTCGAACGCCAGCTCGAAGCACTGAACGAGCATGCTTCATGACGCACGACAGCCTACAACAGGCTGGCGGAAAAGGCCCGCACCACGTGGCGGGCCTTTCCGCCAGCCCGTTGCTCAGCAGATCCTGAGACAACCAGCTTCGGTTGCCTCATCGGAGCGCGGCTCGTCGGCTTACGGGAGTGAACACACTGCCCGTGTACCCCGGGTTGCGGCGGACATAGGTTCCGTCGACTCTCACGAAACTTTGCTTTTAAGTATCCTTTTCGACTCCCCCTTCGTCCTGGACGAAGGAGGTGCATTGCCAGAGAAGTCACAGCCACATGCATAGCCGTATGCATACGTATGCATAGCCGTATGCAGCGCCGTATGCGTATGCGTATGCAGGTTTGGGCGCATACGCGTATGCAGCCGTATGCAGCCACCATAGCCCTAGGCGGGGGGGGTGCAACTCAAAGAACTCGGGTTCGGCAGTGCCAGGCGGTGCCATCAGAAGCTCAAAACACCGAAAGCCAACCGGCCCCCCAAAACGTTCCGGAACTCCAGAAAAAGTGGTCGTTTAGGCTCGAGGAATGGCCGCAGAATGCGGAAACGAGCACATATCACCTCCACAGTGCAATTCAGGGTCAGCACAGGGCTGGTCATCGAAGCTGGGCACAGGGATAGAGGACTCCACTGCTAGCACATGTCCGATGGATTCAACTCGATCCAACCGCGGGGTGGAAGTGGATACAATTGACCGAACACCAGCGCTTGGCAATTGCAGCGGTGTGAGTGATAGGCTTCAATCGGTGCAGCTTCTGCCATCAGCTGTCGACGGTAGTGCAGTTGCAGTCAACGGTCTTTCCACATCTGTCGTCAGAAGACTAGCTGTGCACTCTTGAGTCACGCGGGTACTTTATTTGGTTCTTCCCGAAGAGCAACCTACGTTGACACGGAACTACATAGTCACAACCGAGAGTGGTGTCCATTCACTATACAGGAGATACGACTAGAAATGTCTAGCTCTGTAACTGGAGATACGCTAGAGGTGTCTAGTCATGGGGCTCGACTTGGAGATATGGCTCGTACCCCTTCGAACGAAATAGCGCAACACAGTCGCCCCAGGTGAACACGAGGAAATCAACAGCAAGACCCACCAAAGACAAAATGAAGAGATTCGCGAGCAGCTCAATCCGCGCGGCCTCCACGGCCAGGCTCCCGGCCGCAATCTCGACCAGATTCGCAGCTGCCGACGCGAAGCCGCTAGGTGTGTGTGTATGGGTGTGTGTGTGTGCAGGTGTTGTTTGTACGTGGTGCCTTCCTGTGCGAGAGGCGTCCACGTGTGTGTGTGTGTGTGTGTGTGTGTGTGTGTGTGTGTGTGTGTGTGTGTGTGTGTGTGTGTGTGTGTGTGTGTGTGTGTGTGTGTGTGTGTGTGTGTGTGTGTGTGTGTGTGTGTGTGTGTGTGTGTGTGTGTGTGAATCCCTTTCTTTCCGTTTCTGGTCCTTCGAGCTTCTGGACCGCTTGTGGCATGGTTCGCAGTGGGAGAACTCAGGACTAAAAGGCGGGAAAAGGATAAAGCACCGTTATCGAGGAAAAGCGGCCGGCCGGCAATACAAGGAGAAGAGGGCCGCGTGGGCGGCACACGGGAAAGGGGGAAGGGGGAGTACAAACAGCGGAGAGGGAAACGGCCTGGATGTTTGCGTAATACTACCCCTGTCCAACCTCTTAGAGAGTGGAAATAGGAGGCATCGCGTACGTCAAATGGTGGAAACGGAAATGGGATTCCACTAGACGCGCCTTCGGCGCTCAAGCAAGCTTGCTAGTATGTGTGTGTGTGTGTTACGGACCCGTTTTAACGTGGTGCCTCCCTTCACGAAAGTACGACCACGCTCAGATTAAGCTAGGTGACGGCCGATGCACCCCCGGGCTGGGAGTGGGGGCCTCCATTCGCTCTCCTGTTTGCGTGATGCTTTGTGCAGCAGCTGGATAATGCTTCGTTTTCAGCCACACAATCGCCGCAACGTCCTAGTCTGTGAGCTGTGCAGAAGTGCATCCGGGGCCTTAGACCATCCGATCCGTGATGATGCTGCTTGAGGCGACAGCAGGTCTCCGCCGGTAGACGCTTTTTTACGCACTCACTGCATCGCGGCTTTTTGTGGAGCGAGCAAACCACTCCAGGGCGGGAAGTGTTAGCAGCGCCTTCTGGGGCCTCGCACGGGGGGGCACCTTTGCGCGGGTCAGTGCTTGAACCCCTTTCGGCCTCTTCCGTTCTGCCTTTCCAGTCGGGTTTTCCCTGTGTCCATCCTGCCGGGTAAGCCTCCTCTGGCAAGAAGGTTGCGGCCCACTTCAGGTGTGGCGGGTAAGGGCTGCTCTCATGTTCGTCCGCGATTCCCGCCTGCGCGTGTTCGCGTATCCTCACGATGATGCCTTCTGTCGCCTCTGACAGCTGCGCTCGTCGGGAGACGCCCCGTACAACCGTCCCTCCCAGGGATGTCAGCACGGTGGAGGAGTACTCATGGCCATAGAACCACGGCTGCCCCGTCACCTTCTTGTACGCCTTCCCCATCTCAACGAGGCTAAGCGCTTTGCCCAAGGCGGACCGGCGAAAGTCGGTTAGCATCTTCTCTTGCCTTCGAGGAGTCGGCCGCTGGCGCTGCACCAAGTCCATGGCGGCGTTACTCAGGGCATCAGCGTCCGTGTTCCTCTCGCGCTTGACGTGCTCGATGCGCACTGTCATCCGTCGCTGCAGGGAAGAAACCATTCTGGCAGCGCGTGTCTGGTATGGCTTGAGCTCCTCGGAACATGCCAGGCGTCGCAAAAGCTGCCCCACTACCAGTGCCGAGTCCCCCCGCACCGTACACTGCGTGCCGTCCGCATCGTTCGCTTCGTTCAGCAGATGCAGGCCCGCTAGCACCGCTTCATACTCTGCCACGTTATTGCTGCGCACGGTGGGCAGCGGCAGGATTACCTCCGACACCTTGACGCCGTCTCGGTACATCACCGCCCCTGCGCCAGCAACGGCGAAGGCGGTTCCGTTCGCTCTCGCCCCACCATCGAAGCACACAAGCAACCTGCTGTCGCCCATTTCCCCATCCGCTAGCGTTGTGCGAGCTGCTGTCACCTTGCCTGTCTGTGCTTGAGGTACTGCTGTATAGTACCTGCTTTTGAGGTCAGGGAGCCGCTGTCCGGTGTGCATTTCGAACTCTACAGCTAACTCGATGAAGCTGATGCCCAGCTCGTCGTGTCCCGGGGGTGCCCATTTCACCTGCCGCAGCCAGTCGGTGAACGCCATCCACATTTCCCGTCCGTATTTCCATTTCGTTGTCACGGCGGATGGCGCAATGAAAGGGACTGCGAGTCGGCAGGGTTCAGTTGGTCTCCAGCCTCGCGGGTAGCTCTCTGTCCTGTGATGCCGGGCTGACCTGTCGAGCAGGCCGTCGGCACCCTGGCGTTCCCTCAGCACTTCGACAAAGAACAGTTGCAGTCGCTTCACTACATGCCGCCTTTTCTCCTTTTCTGCCGGCAGCACGGAGGTGCTTTCGTCTACCTGAGGGGCTGGGGCTATCCCGCACAAGCGCAGACACGGGGGCCAGTTTACCTGCATGGTCCTTATGTCTTCGTACTTCGCGCGCAAGTGCTCCCAAGCGGGGCAGCTCCAGAAAAGGTGATCCACCGTTTCTCGTTCCTCCGTATTGCAGTATAGACAGCTTTCTTCACCGGCCCCTGTTCGTCCAGCCGCCGGCGTGGCTCCCACAATCACTGATTTCAGCATGCCGGCTTGATACGCGGTGAGTGGGGAATCGTGCATCTCCAGCAGGTGCCGGGTTGTCTGGTAATCCACCCCGTCCCGCACTCCCCCGAAGTCTCCTCCCCGCCTTGCCGCGAGCTGAGCCATTTCGCGTAGTCTCAAAGCGTATCGCAGGTCGTGCTGTAGAAGCTTCGTGTTGTCCTGTGCCGCTGCATCATGCACTACCTCGTCTCCGGCTTCGTTCGTGTAGGCGATGCTGGTTGGTGCCACCCATCGCCACCCGAGTCCGTCTAGCGCTTCTTTGAAGAAGGCGAAAGGTCCATGCAATGTCGCAAGCGAGTCGCTGTGCTCCCACGCTGTCTGTGACAGAGATCTCGCGGACTCCCACTTCTTGAGTTGCACTGCCCAGGTGGTGATTCTTCTGTATGCCGGCACAACTACCGGGTCGAGTCGGTGCCCATGATGTAGGATATGTAGGACCGCCTCTTGAGCTCGGCGCGGCGGCCCAGTCCACATCGCCTCCGTGAACAATCTTCTCAGGCGCACGCTGTCCCGCTTCGTCATTCCCGATACTGCTGCACCGTAGTACCGTTTAGCTCCCGCTGACATGCTGACCACGAGGTCCTTCGCTTCGCCTGGCAGCGGGAGGCAAGCTGCCCTTTTCAGCACCCGCTCAGCTTCGGAGTTCCTCTCCACAATCCGTTTCGACGGCCGAATTACCTCCCCCGGTGGCACCTTCTCTGTGGTTAGCATCACGCCGAGAACGTCGAATGTCACCCGCCTTTGTATACCTTCTTGTCGCCCGTTGTTCACTGCTGTGCCGTCGCTTTCCGCATAATCAAGGGTTTGCGGGGTGTCCGACGCCGTCGTGAAAAAATGCGACTTTTTCTGCGTGCAGACTTTCATCCCGGTCAGCCCGGCGAACATTCCTGACCGCCTGGCTGCCTCCTCTAAATCGGCAAACGTCTTCAGCATTGCATACACGTCATCGACGTACGATAGCGGAATCGCCGCTTCGATGTCCGCTACGTGTCGCATCCAGACACTGATGATGACGTTAATTAGGATGACACTCAGCGGGCATCCCTGCATTATCCCGTTCGTAGGCACGAAGCCTTCTCCAACCGTTGCTCCCACCCGGAAGTGACGCCGCATGTTGGTGTAGGCTGCCCTCAGAGTCCGCAGTACAACCTCGTTAAACCCCAGCTCCTCGGCCAGCTTAAAGGCTACTTCGATCGGTACCGAGTCAAAGCACTTTTGGAAGTCCAGCGCTAGGCCAAAGAGTGGCTCTCCCGTTAGGTGCGCCTCTTCGATAAGCGCTGCCAAGTGCCATACCAGGTCGTCTGTTCCATGTTCCTTCCGACATCCATGCAGGCCGCTCGGCGCAATCTCGTCCATCCACGCGAGTGCTGCCTTCGCCCTTACGGCTGCCCATATCCGGTACAGGACAGGCGTTATCGAAATCGGTCGTTGCGACAAGGGGTCCCCGTTGCTTTCGGGCTTCGGAAGCAGGTGAATGATCGCATGCATTAGCTGTTCCGGCCATCGTCCCTCGCTTTCCACTGCGTTCATGGCATCTGCCATGAGTTGTAGGATTTCCGAGGGGAGTTGTCGTAGCTCGTGCACGCGCCATCCATGTAGTCCGGGGGACGATGTCTTTTTCATCTTCTTGAGTGCCGCGTCCACATCAGCAGCACTGATGGGCTCGCATTCCATCGCATGCGGCGCGGGTAGATACCGTGCGTACTGCGACTTGAATGCCTCCCACTCTGGCTCCGGTTGGTCCGCATACTTTTGAAATATACCTCCCCAGGCGCCGGGCCCTCTCAGCATCTCATCGATCTCCGTCGGGCACGCGGTTAAGGTGCCATCCTGTCGTCGCAGAAATGCCGTTGGGATCCCTTGCTGTCCAGCTAGAAACCGATATATATCGCCTTTTTCTGGGCCACTCCAAGCCTTCTGCATTCGATCCTTCCAGAGGCGTGAGCGCTGCGTCTTCAGCGCGGCAATCGCTTCACGTTGGGATCCTTCCAGCCTCTCTACCGCCGCCACGAGTTCCTGCAACTCATCGCTGCTTCCGAAGTGCGTGAGCTGCGGTAAGAACTCTTCCACATTTCTTCTCCGCAACGCGTTTCGTGCGTTGCGTTCTGCTACCGTCATCGCACCCACTTGTCCGCTACCGAGCCTCTGCCTTGCCTCCGCGACCACTGAGCGCAGCATTCCAAGAACTCTATCGCGTTGCTTCGTGGACCAATTCATAGCTCCTCGCGTCGTGCATGCCTGCCTCGCAGATGCGTGCGCCTCCCGTGTGCGGTAGCCGCCGGCTCTACCCCGGTAAGCAGTCGACCCTGGTTCGAGGTTCTCTCGGTGCAAATCAATCAGGTACGCCTCCGCCACTTCAGACGCATTCCTCAACGCCCCGTCCGCCCCACTTTCCGTTCGCTTTCGACGCAAGGCCGACGCTAGCATGCTCTGCTTCTGCTCCTGCGTCTGCACTGGCACTCTCCTCGGGAAAGGGGCGGGTATCCGGTGGTTGCGTTTGGGCGGCGTGAAAGCCGGTATGTTGAGTGTGACAAAGATTGGGCAGTGGGTCGGTATGTCATACTCTCCCGCTTTCGCGGTTTGGACGGTCACCACGGTCTGTGCTGCTACTGCGTTCAGGAAGCACATGTCTATTCGGGAGCCCGCCGCCGCCGCCCAGCAGGTGGGCGGTGCGTCCTGTGACCCCGCTCGCGCAGCCGCTGACGCCGCATCGACCCATCCACTTTGGCAGGCTGTGGTCAGGGACATGCTTTCCTCTGCCGGCGTGTTGAAGTCACCCATGACAGCTATCGGTACCTGCCCGAGTCCTGCCGCCATTTCGAAAACATCTGCAATGAGCTTCTCCCGATCCCGTACCACCGCCGCCTCCCTGCCTACGGGTGCATACACCGATATCACGTGCAGCACCATACGCGCATTTCCCGTTGCCACCACCGCGTGCGCGACTCGTGTACTCCTCGCCAACTCTCTCTCCAACTCTGTTGTGGGCTGGGAGACACTAGCCACCATGCCGCGGGTGGCGACAGCTGCGCCTCCTGGCACCCGTTGTCCTATACCGTTCGCACCCACAACAACAGGCACGTCTTCGCCCCAGTGACAGTCCCATCCGTATGCCGCAAGAAACAGCCCGCATGTCCTTTTTGTCTCTGGGCCCGCCCTGGTCTCTTGCAGAGCGACGATGTCCGCCGGGAGGGTCGCCACTGTCCGACTTCTCGCATTTATGGAACCCACGTTTGCCGTTGCTAGCACTATCGTGCGACCAGGGGGCGCTATCGTATTCCGGGCTGAGAGTCTGGGTTTACTGTCTGCTGCTATCTCACTCAGGGGAAGCTGTGACACCTCGGGGCCGAGGGTCGACAGCAGCTGCAGAGTTTCATGCGGTACGTGCAACGCGTCATAGTGCTGCGGCCGGTACGTCACGGTGATGATGCGTGACGAATTACCAGCTCTTCCTTCGCACCTGAGGTGCGCCAAATTCGTTGTTGATAGTACCCACACAGTTGCCTTCAGCACTTCTGCTGCGGCTTGCAACGTGAGGTGGTCACCGTAGTGTCCGTCCCGCGCTACGGTGGAAAGATACTCAGATAGAGACGAATCAGTAGGGAGGAACGCCGAAGGCGGGTGGTGTCGCAGCTGCCAGGTTACCTTCTGCCTTAGGGAAGTAGCCGAAAGACTCAGCTTACTACTTCGCAGCAGCGCGGCAAATTGGCAGTTACCATCTTTCTCAACCGGTATCCGCTTCGCGCGCAAGATCGCAGCCGCCCTGTCGAGTTCCGTGTCGCCGCTTTCAGCTGGCGTCGGTTGATTCACGGCGGTTGACTGGTTTACACTCTTGACTTCCTCCCCTCGTCGATTTCGCTTGCCAGTAGTAGGGTTGGCGCACCGGACAGCGCCAGTTGACACGTTTTCCTTGCTTGGTGTCAGTTCTTGTCCGGCACGCCCAGCCCCCTACTTTTTATCGATGGGGCTGTAGCGGTTGGTTGACACCATGTCAGTCAGGAGCTGCTGCTTACCCCCGCCTTTCCCGCCCTTCGCCTTTCCGGCGACCGGTCTCTTTGTAGCTTCGTTGAGCTGCTTCAACTGCTCGGCCAGCTCCTTTTCGTCAGCCTCCTTCTTAGCTTTCTTCCCTTTCTTGGAAGCTGTGGTGAGGGGCTGGGCCGGGAGGGGCTCCTGCGCGGCGTTTTCGGCTAAAGGTACCGGCGGCTCGGCAGGGGGTGGAGTCGGTTGGATTGCAGGTACGGGCTCGTCTGTCCGCGCGGGCACGCCTGCGGCGGCAGATTGCTGTGCGACCTGTGCAATTCTCCCAAGCGCTGAGTCGATTCTGGCGCACATCTCCTGCGTAATACGGTCCAGCTTCTGCTCCGTCTCCGCCATCCACCCTATCTGGCGCATGTAGGCGTTGTCTTCGCGCTTGGTGGCTATCTGCGTCTGGGCGTCAGCCCAGCTTCGGAAGCGCTTTTCGAACGCGCCCTCCCAAGCCTCTCGCGCGGCAGTTCGCTCCTTCTGCCAGGCCTCTCGCTGCCTGCTCTGCTGCTGCGCCCAGGCTTCCCAGGCCGCTGCCGTCTCGTCCTGGTTCCCCTGCTCGCGCCTCTCTTCTCGCATCTCCGCGTCGTCCGTCGGGGACAGCTCCTTCAGCTGCTCCCGCAGTCTCGTCAGCTGCCTCTTCCGCACTTCTTCATGCGCTTTGAGCGCCCAGCGCCACTCGTCTTCCCCCTTCTTCTTCCCGAACTCGGCGAGGAACTCGGGCTTGGAGTACGTGGGTCCCCTGGGGGCCCCGTTGTCCGGCAGGCGTTTCGGCGGTCCTGCAGCGGCGAGGCTGTCCAGCTCTTGGCGGGTTCGCTGGATGCGCTCCTGTCGGTGCGCCTCTTGCCGGGCCCGGTCGCGCGCCTCGACGTCGACGATTTCGCCTTCCTCCTCGCCAACGCGCACCTTGGCAACTGGTGGTGGCTCCGTCGCCTCGATGTGCGCGACTCCCTTCTTGATCCGCACTCTGGCCCCAGCCCACCCAAGCTGCTCGACCAGGCGCTCGTACGCACCTACCCGCCCCTTCAACGTCTCAAGACGCAGAGTGTATGCACGGGTTTCGGGTAGGTGCACCACACGCACTTCGGCTTCGAACCTTTCGCTGCCCGAGGGTATTCCCTCGGGCCCCAGGGGGACCGCGTGGAGGTTGTTCGTAGTCATTTTACCGTTTGAGTATGTGTTGAGTGCGTTATGGTTTTCCCCCCTGTGTGTGTGTGTGTGTGTGTGTGTGTGTGTGTGTGTGTGTGTGTGTGTGCATGTGTTTATTCATGGTAGCGTCTGAATCGAAATGACCAATTGGCGCTTTTGCCTGTCGGTCTTGCGGTCTTGGGATTCCGCAAACCCCTTAGTAACGAAAGTGTACACGAAAGCAACAACACACCCCACGTAGTCCTTACTTGCTCTGAAAGAACCCATTTAACAAAGGTCCACCTTAAAATCCCGGAAACTCAAGCGGACTTTAACCGCAGGCTGAAAAATGACTCTCCACCCACATGTTTATTTGACCGAGCGTGCAGATCTGCCTCGCAGACTTAAAAAATACATGGGTGGCCTCTCACGGTAGAGACCCCGCTTCTGAATGAATAGTACTCATCATAAAGACGAACATGTGCGCGCACGATTGAGTTCTTGGTGTCGGTCCCGTTTGGTCGGTTTCGACGCAATTCTGCGGGAATAAGGGAGTAACCGGCGCGGGCAACTTGTGCGGGAAGGTGAAAAAGGTCCATTCCGTCTACGGAAGTCGTCGGCGCGGGCTTGAATCGTGAACGAATGCAGATCTTGGTCGTAGTAGCGAATATTCAAGAGAACATTGACGGTCGAAGTGGAGAAGGTGCGCGCGCCGTGCGTTTCGGTTGAGTTACTCTTCCGAGCCAGAAGTCGGTCCAACACGCGCTTCAAGTCGCAGTGCAACACCTGTCTTTTCGACAGCGTGAGCAGTCGGCGACCGTGCCCGGTCAGTTCAGCTCGCCAAGTCCAGTCGGGTCAACCAAGCCAGCCAGCTACACGGTGGAGTCCAGCACCGGGTGGGGGAGTTAACTGTGCGGTCAATGTGTCGGGTGTGGGTACACCCGCAGTGTGTCACACCTGCAAATCCAGTGTTAGGGCGACAACCAGGAACACACTGGTAGGTGAGCAGCGACACCTCCCGAAAGTGAGCCAAGGGCGAAGGACGTATCTGCGGCTGCTGCGGCAGTTGCCCGGTGGTAACCCCACACGCAGGACGCGGGGAAGGGGAACGTGTTTTCCCAACCACTTTTGAAGCCCCTTCCCGGTCGTAGCATCCGAGGAAGGTGCAAACATGGTGGGGTGCTACGGTAGCCGTGCACGGGTCTTGGGCGCGTGCCTCGTGCAGGGCGGGTGCTTTGTGATTTGCCGCAAAGTTCTTTCCTGGTGCAGTCGGGAGACCGGCGCCGAGTTTCGGCTCACAGCCGGTTCCCTCGGGCGGCAACCTTAAGGGAGAGAGAGCGCAGACACCATCTTAAAAAGGACCACAAACTCGCAAATCCGGTGTGAACATCCGGCGTGGCACCCGCAAATGGGCTTGCGGGTGTAAATCCAGCGCGACCTGGTTTTGCGGGCGTAAATCCAGTGGGACCTCTGGTTTTGCGGGTGTAAATCCAGTGTGACCTGGTCCTGCGGATGTAAATCCAGTGGGACCTGGTTTTGCGGGTGTAAATCCAGTGTGACCTGGTCCTGCGGATGTAAATCCAGTGGGACCTGGTTTTGCGGGTGTAAAACCAGTGTGACCTGGTTTTGTGGGTGTAAATCCAGTGTGACCTGGTTTTGCGGGTGTAAATCCAGTGCGACCTGGTTTTGCGGATGTAAATCCAGTGGGACCTCTGGTTTTGCGGGTGTAAATCCAGTGGGACCTGGTTTTGCGGGTGTAAATCCAGTGTGACCTGGCTTTGTGGGTGTAAATCCAGTGGGACCTGGTTTTGCGGGTGTAAATCCAGTGTGACCTGGCTTTGTGGGTGTAAATCCAGTGTGACCTGGTTTTGTGGGTGTTTATCCAGTGTGGCCTGGTTTTGCGGAGTGTGGCCTGGTTTTGCGGGTGTAAATCCAGTGTGACCTGGTTTTGCGGGTGTAAATCCAGTGTGACCTGGTCCTGCGGATGTAAATCCAGTGGGACCTGGTTTTGCGGGTGTAAATCCAGTGTGACCTGGTTTTGTGGGTGTAAATCCAGTGTGACCTGGTTTTGCGGGTGTAAATCCAGTGCGACCTGGTTTTGCGGATGTAAATCCAGTGGGACCTCTGGTTTTGCGGGTGTAAATCCAGTGGGACCTGGTTTTGCGGGTGTAAATCCAGTGTGACCTGGCTTTGTGGGTGTAAATCCAGTGGGACCTGGTTTTGCGGGTGTAAATCCAGTGTGACCTGGCTTTGTGGGTGTAAATCCAGTGTGACCTGGTTTTGTGGGTGTTTATCCAGTGTGGCCTGGTTTTGCGGAGTGTGGCCTGGTTTTGCGGGTGTAAATCCAGTGTGGCCTGGTTTTGTGGGTGTCCACTCGATTTCACACCGGATGTGCGGGCGTGCCACACCCGCAAAATGAACCGCACAGTTTAACTCCCCCACCCGGTGCTGAAGCACGCCGGGTAGCTGGTAAACCAGCCAACCTTTCTACAGGACTTGCGTCGGAGCATCTCTACTGAATGTGGCAAGACGGGGTCAGCGGCAGTGTGCTTCCTTTCCCACAGGGGGATCCTTTGCACAGTTCCGAACCACTGGGAACACGTTCTTGGTTTTATGCAACCGGAACGACGTTGCCGCATTTCTCATTTCCAAAGCATCCGCCTTCAAGTTGATGGGGCCGATTCATTACTGGTTCCCACCTTCGATTGTTATTTTGGACGCTACATGGCTGTGCACGGCGTGGTGTCCCGCATCTAGCCGTGGAATGCTTGGGGGGCGGCGCACGCTAGAAGTCATTGCCGTAGGAAAGGCTGCGGAAGGGCTTCGGCACCAGTCCATATTTATGGCATAACGTCGGCCATCATTCATTGAGTGATGAGTTGGCAACAAACGTTGACCCTCAGGGCCGCTATGTTGTCGAAAACTCTGTCTGTCGGTCTGACTCTGAGTCTCTGGCCACGTCGCGGGGGCTCAACTATCCAGCTGTCGTACTTCGGCGAACCCGGTGCTGGACTTGCGAACTGCATCTACCCCTGCAATGCCCAGAAGTTGGCGCACACTAGAAGTAATTGCCGGGGGAAACGTGGCCAACCTGCTCGGTTGTCGGTATTCTGCCACGTGGGCTTGGAAAGAATTCGATGGGAATACGAGGGGTCCAAGAAAACACGTGTTGTCGACATTCTTCCACTTGGACTTGGAAAGATGACATCTCTCCTCCCCTGCAACGGTGCCTCGGGGTAACGCACCCCCAGGGCACAGCGCCCGTCTGATGCACCACCTTGGGAACGGTCCTGGGAGCCATTGGCGTGCATGGAAACTGGAGAGTTCCATCCGTCCCTGCAAGGATTGCTTGAGCGTACGCGGAGCACGATGGAGGTGGAGAGGGTCCATTCTCATTACAATATTTCTCAACTTTTAGCCCTTTCGAACACTGTTCCGTATGGTTCGGGCCGTTTCGGCTTTGTGTGCGAGTGGAAGAAAACACGTTGTCGACGATCTTCCACTGGACTTGGAAAAATGGCATCTCTCCTCCCCCTGCAACGGTGCCTCGGGGTAACGCACCCCAGGGCACAGCGCCCGTCTGTTGTTCTGATGCACCGCCTTGGGAACGGTCCTGCGAGCCATTGGCGTGCATGGAAACTGGAGAGTTCCATCCGTCCCTGCAAGGATTGCTTGGAGCACGATGGAGGTGGAGAGGGTCAATTCCCATTGCAATACACTTTCTTAACTTTTAGCCCTTTCGAACACTGTTCCGTATGGTTCGGGCCGTTTCGGCTTTGTGTTTTTTTCATGTTTGTACTGTTTTTGTTTTCGAACTTGCAAGAGAATAGTCGAGTCGCAGCTCTTGACAAGACAGATGTTAGAAAAGGTGTTTTAGTCTTCGCTTTTTCAGTTCTTCAAGAGATTTAGTCAAGTCAACTATCCCCTGCATTATTAGCATACTTTTCAATACGAAGAAAAACAAAGAAAACGTGTCAAAAAAAAAAAAAAAAAAAAAAAAAAAAAAAACACACCAAAAACACGCAGAGCACAAAGAATATCTTCCCGCATTGCCAAAAAGGTCACCCGGAGACTTGAAACCCCCGGAGCTTACAAGCGAACTTTTCATTCTCAAAAAAAAAATGCCAGTGAACCAAGCCGCCGTGCTGGAGAAGATCAAGGACATCCAGGTCCGCGACTACCCGATGCCGACGGTCGGCGACGACGACTGCTTGGTCGAGATGAAGTCGGTCGGGATCTGCGCGAGCGACGTGCACTACTGGCAGCACGGGCGCATCGGGCACTTCGTCATGGAGAAGCCGATGGTGCTCGGACACGAGGCGGCGGGGGTGATCGCGAAGGTCGGGAAGAACGTGAAGAACGTGCAGGTGGGCGACCGCGTGGCGCTGGAAGCCGGGGTGCCGTGCCGGAACTGCAAGACGTGCAACTCGGGGAAGTACAACCTCTGCCCCGACATGGCGTTCCACGCGACGCCGCCGTACAACGGGTCCCTCGCCCGGTACGTTTCGCACCCGGGGGACTACTGCTTCAAGCTGCCGGACAACATGACGCTCGAGGAAGGCGCCCTGTGCGAGCCGCTGTCCGTCGGCGTGTACGCTTGCACCGAAAAAGCGAAGGTGTTGCCCGGGGAGTCGGTCGCGGTGTTCGGGGCGGGACCCATCGGGACGATCTGCGCCCTCGTGGCCAACGGCCTCGGCGCGAAGCGGATCATCGCGTGCGACATCCTGCCGGACCGGTTGGCCTTCCTGCAGTCGCTGAGCCCGAACATCGTCACCCTCGACACGAAGGGCCTGCCCGCTGACGAAGTCGCCGAGAAGATCAAGGCGCTCAACGACGGCGAGCTCGTGGACGGCAGCATCGACTGCGTCGGCTTCGACTCGGTGATCACGGCCGCCATCAAGTGCACGAAGAACGGAGGCTCCGTCGCCCTCGTCGGCATGGGCCCCGAGATGGCCACTATCCCCCTCATCAACGCCGCCATCCGGGAAGTCGACCTCCTCGGAGTGGTATGCCTTGCGTTTGTTCTCTCAGTTTCACTGTGGGAACCGGACATCAAACCCAGAGCAGGACAACACAGCCAGTATCCCAGGAGGAGGGGGGACCAAAATAGGCGGCGGGTGACGGCGACCTTTTGGGCCGAGGTAAATACCCCAACGCTCCTGCAAGTTTTCCCTCGCTCCCTCTCCCTTTCTCGACGAGGGAACGAACCTGTAAGAGTGCCAACGCTACTCTTTCCATAACGTACATATAAAAGGTGTCACGGGATAAGCCGGCAGTCGCTGCTTAACGGAAGAACGAAAGGCGGCGACCCCCTGGGAGCGCTGCGCGCAGATGCCAACGGCGAAACGCGAGTTCCCGTTCCGGCGCATCGCCCTGGCCTGGGCGTGGCTACGCTACTGGGACGAAAGGACATTCCTGGCAGCGATCGACTGGCTCTCGGGCCTCGAATGGTCATCGGATGGCGACATGGCAGCAGTAGAGGCAGCTATCGACTTCGAGCTGTTCTCGGGCCTCGACATCAGGGCACCTAGCAAGGCGGCCAAGACGGATCGGGAGAAGGCCAACGGGATGCGCTGCATGTTGAGCGCAATCAACAAGCTGGCCGTGCAACAACAACTCGGCAAGTGCCTCCCTGGCGACTTCATAGGCCTGAGCAGCGTACCCGGCTTCCAGCCCCGGCCCCGCCACCGCATGCCCGAAACCGGGCCGACCATCATGCAGCAGGTGAAAACCGGCTACGGCACAGCGCCGGCGTACCCGCCCGAGCGGACGGACAGAGCGCGGCGATGGGTAATCCCCAGAGCGCCACTGGCCAACCCGGATCCCCTGCACCTCCCACACGCAGTGCCGGAGGCGACGAAGAATGCCCCCAAGTGCGCTACCCATCACAAAGGGAAGTGCGCAGTCTGTCGCGCACTCGGGCACCACCACGGCCCTACGGTGGAGGCATGTTGCCGACACCACCACACCGACAACGACGGCTTACCTCCGGCGGTCTGCGACCGGCACCGCATGACGAGATGCGTGGAGTGCAACACGCCAACAGCGTGCTGCAAGGCCGGCCACCATGACTGCCGCGAACACGCCCGCGGTCCGTGTGACGACTGCCGCGGCTTACCGACGCTAGCGGAACGGCGGCCGTCAGCCTGCTGCAAAAAGGGCCACCACGTGCCAGCGCCCCCGAAGCCAGCCCCCGCTAAGCCGAAGCCAACAACGCCGCGGAAGAAGGGCCGACAGAAGCCGACGACACCACCGCGCATGAAGAGGACGCGTCAAGCGTCCCCAAAGGCGGCCAAGATGGCGAAAAAGCACGCTCCGACCGAGCCGGCCCGAGCGACACCACCAAGAAAGGGGCAGAAAAGAGCCCGACTCCCGACACCACCGAATGACCCGGCGGGAAAACCCGGAAAAAAGCACGCGGCGCGAAAGCGCAACATTTCGAGAATGGAGCTGGATATCACCAGCCCTGCCACCTCGACTTCATCCTCATCCATGTCAGGATCGCCCCCTCGAGCGACTGCTTCGGCAGGACAGCCGGCGCGAAAGCGCAACAAACGAAAAATGGAGCTGGTTATCACCAGCCTATTATCACCGTCCTCGTCCGCTTTGAGATCGTCCTCGGACGACGTATTCAAATAACCCTAGCCTATGACAAATGCAAGCTTACCCCTGTGGTACCTGCATTTCAAGTTCACACTGCTTAACAGTGCATGCTAATCCATGTGGTTCATGTACTTAAAAGAACTCAATGCTTAACGGCTTATCACGTGGGCGGCCCTGAGATTACCCCCTCAGGTGACACCACTTTATCTTTAGCCATACTTCAACTCTCTTGCTCATTATTGTGATTCCCAAACGATCTGACCGGAAGCGCATAGGGAGAGAAGCAGAGGTTGTCAGGGAACGGGAAACGTTTATATCGGACGCGGCAGGGCTCGGGTAGATAGCAGTAGCCGTCTTGGGAGATTTCAACACACCAGTAGAGGTGAGCTCCACAAGGAAAACAAAGCCAGCAAAGAAACAAAGTCGTCAGACATCAGAACGACGTATATCGTCGACCGCACAAAAACAAGGCCCTCCTGATGAACCCAAATACTCGTGCACACGCCCGGCCGAACCTTGCTACACCGCACCTAAGCCACCAAAAACGCCCAGCTTTTCACATCCTGCCGGCCAAGACCATTCAGCTACCGCTCAACAATTCTGTTAGTTCTGCAGACTGCTTCAAAAGCTTCTGATATGTACTCGAAATGCCACCTCACCAGACCGCCGGCCTGCACATGGAAGACCCTGGCTCACCCGAGTGCAGCAAGCGTGCACCACCTCCAGAGCAAAAAAAACAGCAAAGTACATTTGCGCCGGTAAAGACCGGCGCCCAGCGAGACTAGAGGCAGCAGTTAAAGTTCGGGAAACAGTAAAGTTCGGGCGAAGCTAAGTTCGGGCGAAGCAAAGCAAAGCTCGGGCGAAAGCAAAGTTCGGGTAAAGCGAAGTTCTGGCGAAGCAAGTTCGGGCGATGCAAAGTTCTGGTCAAGCAAAGTTCTGGTCAAGCTAAGCTCTGGCGAAGCAAAGTTCGGCGAAGCTAAAGCAAAGTTCAGGTGAAGCTAAGTTCCGGTGAAGCTCAGTTCGGCGAAGCTAAGTCAGCAGCAAGTTCGGGTGAAGCTAAGTTCTGGGGAGGCTAAGTTCTGGTGAAGCAAAGTTCGGGGGAAACAAAGTTCGAGTGAAGCTAAGTTCTGGGGAAGTTCTGGTGAAGCAAAGTTCGGCAGCAAAGTTCGGGCGATGCTAAGTTCTGGTAGTAAAGTTCGGGCGAAGCTAAGTCAAAGCAAAGTTCGGGTGAAGCTAAGTTCTGGGGAGGCTAAGTTCTGGTGAAGCAAAGTTCGGGGGAAACAAAGTTCGAGTGAAGCTAAGTTCTGGGGAAGTTCTGGTGAAGCAAAGTTCGGCAGCAAAGTTCGGGCGATGCTAAGTTCTGGTAGTAAAGTTCGGGCGAAGCTAAGTCAAAGCAAAGTTCGGGTGAAGCTAAGTTCTGGGGAGGCTAGCAAAGTTCCGGCGAAGCTAAGTTCTGGTGAAGCTAAGTTCGGCGAGCAAAGCAAAGTTCGGGTGAAGCTTAGTTCTGGGGAAGTTCTGGTAAGCAAAGTTCTGGTGAAAAAAACTCGGCAGCAAAGTTCGGGCGATGCTAAGTTCTGGTGAAGTAAAGTTCGGGCGAAGCTAAGTCAAAGCAAAGTGCAAAGTTCGGGCGAAGCAAAGCAAAGTTCGGGCGAAGCTAAGTTCGGCGAAGCAAAGCAAGGTTCGGGTGAAGCTAAGTTCTGGGGAGGCTAAGTTCTGGTGAAAGCAAAGTTCGGGCGAAGCAAAGCAAAGTTCAGGTGAAGCTAAGTTCTGGTGAAGCTAAGTTCGGCAAAGCAAAGCAAAGTTCGGGTGAAGCTAAGTTCTGGGGAGGCTAAGTTCTGGTGAAAGCAAAGTTCGGGCGAGGCAAAGCAAAGTTCGGGCGATGCTAAGTTCTGGTGAAGTCAAGTTCGGGCGAAGCTAAGTCAAAGCAAAGTTCGGGTGCTAAGTCAAAGCAAAGTGCAAAGTTCGGGCGAAGCAAAGCAAAGTTCGGGCGAAGCTAAGTTCCGTCCGGGCCTGAAGTATGCAAATACCCGGTGCCAAATCACGGGTCAAGAAAACCCCGGAGCGAGGGAATTGACCGAAGACCGAGGGGAACCAAAAAAAGGTCCTCGGCGGGGTTCGAACCCGGGAACTCCAGCCCTAAACCCTGGCGCCGTTCACTCTGCCATCACGGTGTCAATTTCCAGGGGCAAAAAAAGCTATGGCCGCTGACAAAAATTCTGACCCAAAAAAACACTACGAAAAACACTACGAAAAAGTGCCCCCGGGCTTCGCCCCCGACCCCCTAAAAAGTGGGGTTGGCTCGATAGAGCTATTAGCATACCTCTACAGGGGGTTATGCACTGCAGCGGTTGGGTGAGGTAACTCACCCAAAAAAAAAATCGAAAATCAGGTGGGAGGTTGGGTTGATTTACACTACCTCGGATTGGGTTGGGCAGGAGTTTGGTGTCTGTAATCTTGGGTTGGGCAGAGGTTGTGGGTGTCTGTAGTGGGAATTATTTCTCCTATTCTGGCTGTGCTACTGAAGAGGGGCGAGACCTTTCATCAGAACAATCATCAGTAGGCTAGGTGTCTTCTGGAGGACACGCTGCAGAAGGTCCTGCCTTAGCCAGGACATCAGATTCTGAGGCACCATGTACCATACCGTCTCCCAGGGGGCGGTGCCCCCTGGACCCCCCATAAACTATCTACAAGATTTCGAATTTTTGCCTGTTACCAGGCATCAGTTTCTGTTACAGGTTCCGACAACAAGACAGAATCTGAAGTGCCATGTACCGTACCGTCTCCCGGGGGGTGGTGCCCCCCGGACCCCCCCCCTGCATTAAGACTCACCAGAGAAAATGGCCTTGGTGGTGTCTAGTCTGAAGGAGAAAATGGGCTGCATAAGGTCCTGTACCTCTAGTCTCGGAAAAAAAAACAAGAAAAAACAGGTAGGGTGCCAACATTGCGACTCACTGTCCACTTTTCGTGACCCTCGACATGCGGGCAGCCTCACATCCGAAGCGGACGCATTGCCCTCCATTGTTTCTCCCTTTTTCATCCCTGCTCGTATCCGGGTTTGCGGGGCTTACAGTTGGCGGAAGGGGGGAGGGATGCATATGCGCTACGACTCACTTGTTGCCCCTACATGACCCCATATGACCCCCCTCTATGACCCCAAAAAGTACCGCATCTGTTTTTTTCGGTGAAAATTTGAGTAAATAGGACAGCACCTGTCTGACTGACCACCTATCGGATTTCCCCCCTTCCAACCGGACCTCAAGCCGCTGTCCTGTCTGCAGATACTCAGGTTCCGAAACCATTCGCTTCGGAAGCGCACAATCTCCACACGTTAATTTCTTTTGGATTTTTTTCTTTGACCCTTTACCGATCGGGGGGGGGGGGGGTTATGCTGAGGAAATTGCCTATTTTCGGGTACACTTCGTCCGGGGTGTATCAAGCCGCCGACAGCAAGATTTGTGGCATCCGAGGGGTGGGACTAAGCGCATTTTCGTCGATCTTTTCATCGCGGCCATTTGCCGCAACAGGTATCCAGGCTTTTTGCCGTGCGAAAGCTGTTCCAGGTCGGCAGGGTGTGAAGTTGTTTCCCGCTATTCATTGGTCCTGCAACCATCGTCGAGTGCGCTATTGGCTCGCAGTGTTCTTCTCGCCTCTCTCCGGGTTCGTTTCGGTCGCTGCCTCCCATTCGTGCTGGTCTTGTATCAGGCACTCATGTCATGTTCGGCGTGCAGGGGGGCCGGGCCGTCGCAAAAGTATCGTGTCCGGTTGGCCAGGCGTTGCTCAGCCAGCCACCTGGAAACTTTACGAAAGAATGAGAGTGAAATAATAAGCTCTGCCACGGAAGGTATGAAGAGAGACGAAATTGGTAGCGAGATTGCACTCCTACGCGTCGAAAAAGTAGAAGGCGATCCAAGCACAGCCTCAGGTCTTGCGCTTGTTGTGCGCAGGGCTGTTGTTTGACTGGAGACTGCGCTTCCTCCCGCGCTTGAATGGGCGCCCGTTGGGATCCTTGAGTCGGCGCTGCGCGTCCTTCAAGTTCGGGTCGTCGAATTTGTGGTCCTGCTTGGTGTGAAACCGCCCAAAGCAGGGTGCAGGGCACAATGGCACACCACACTGCTTGCACATGTATTGGACGTCCTTGCGCTGCACGTGGCACTTGCAAGTCGTCCGGCGGTCCAGGGGCACAAGGTAGTGGGTTTTACCGTCAAGCCGGCACGGATGATCGTCAGCACGTGACGGAGTACTTGGCGAGAATGGGGTCGACGGTGCGCTGTCCTGCTGCGATTTGGTGGGAGTCGTGGGTTCGGGGCCGGCACTTACCTCATCCGGTTCTGTGCTGCTGTCATCGGCAGGATCTGCGTTCAGGAGCCCCGCAATAAGCGCACGCTTGAAGTTAGCGAAGGAAAAGCTCTGCAGATCGTCTTTGTGGAGATGTTTCCAAATAACAGATGCGTTGAGGCACGAAACTTCCAACAAGTAGAAGAAAAGCTTCAGGTACCACCTCCGACCCTTCATGAGCCGGCCACAACTGGCCATGAGCTGGTCGCTGAGGTCGACACCGCCCATGTACGCGTTGTAGGACTCGACGATATCGGGTTTTTGCACTGGTTCCTTTCTTCCACAAGAACCTTTGGGTCGTCTCTGGACCTCAGTTGTGGATGCCCCGATCGGGAGGGTGGACAACATTTTGACCTCCCGTTTGTCGTGCCACTCCACGTAAGTGACCGGTCCGGATTGCATGAAAAAAGAGTCCCCACGCTGCGGTGCCTTGGCCTTCTCGATCTTACTTGGTCGGCCACGTTTCTTCTCCTTTTTCTCGCGAAGTAATGGGAGCCCTTTCCGGTTCGACCGTACTGTACCACACGAATGGAACCCCATGCTGGATAGAGCAAGCATTAGTGGGACACTGGTATAGTAGTTGTCGAAATACAGCCAGTGCCCACGCTGTGCGTACTTCCTGGCAAGGTGAAGCATCTCACGACAGCCTTAGTCGGGAGATCTGTCTTTCCGGTAGCTCGCCATGCAAGTGCACGCCACAACGCGATGTAGGCGCATTCACACCCCTTCTGCTCGTTTCTCAGTCTCAGTGTCACCCCGGGTATGGACCCGAATTCGCGCCTGCTTCGGTGGTCGTCGTACTGCTCCAGGGAATCAACGACGGTGCACGTGCGAAAGGTGTCCGCAGGCAACTTTCTCAGGAAGTCATCCACAGGCCCCATACCCTCTGTCCACCCATCTACCGGCTGCTGAGGCTTCCCAGTCTGCTTTTCAGGTTTCTGCGCACGGGAAGGGGACTTTCTCGGCTTCACCTCTTCCTCATCCGTCGACGAGCTGTCCGACTCTGTCTCGGACGATGTGCTTTCTGAATCGCACACTTCATCACTGACAATCACGCCTTTCCTGACCATTTTTTGCAGTTCTTTTGTTCAGTCCGCAGTTCTGTCCTGCTCGTTTTTTTGGTACCGGTGCTGATATTTCAAAATCCGTGTGTGACTGGCCCAAGAAAACCTCCCTGTTTTCTGGGGACACCTCGAGTTCCAGCCGTGAAAAAAGAGGGGGGGCAGGCACTCTTTTTTGTCGGCAGTTGCTTTAATGGAAAGATACACTAAGAAATCTTTAAAATACGTCCCTTGGGTGCCGGATTAACCACAGGGGCACCCTTCGGGAGCTACTCATGATATTCGCTGCATTATCTACGCATATATGCGTAGATGGTCGGTAAAGGGTTAATAGTACATCTGTGCTGACGGGAACATTTCCGGAACAACGGTTGCACATGAAAGAGAAAACGAAGCCAACGAAAAAGTGCTAATACAGGAAACCCCCCCCCCCAGAGAGGTTTATACCCTGTACACACGAAGAACAAGAAACTTTTGCCTTATCATTTTCATCGCCTTTGGTCAGTTGATGCTGATCGACCGTTGCTTCGTTTATCAGTGCAAGCCCCAACTCCGGAAATGTTCCCCACGTGTCACGGGGGTCAGTGACGTGTGCTACCACGTGTGGATCCACAGGTACCACATGTGGATTTATTTCTTCCCCCACATGTGCTTGCCATAGGTTGGTCCACATGCAGGGAGAGTCCAGGCCCACAAGCAAGTCCAGCAGTGCGGCTATTTCTTTTGCCCGCCGCACATAGGGGAAAAGGTTGTTTTCCCCTCGAACCTTAAGCGCCCACATGTGGACCAAACGTGTTTTCTCTGAGGCCGAAAGCGGAGCGCAAGCCGTGCTCCTCACTCCGAATCTAACACAGTTCCGCTACCGAAACACGTACCCGACGTGCATCGACTTGCTCAGCACGAAGAAGGTGGACCTCTTCCCGTTGGTGACGCACCGCTTCAACTTTGACCAGGAGGGGTATGTTTTTCTATCTCTTATGGTGTAAGCGAAGAACAAATCAGATTGCGTTTGTATTGTATTTGCCCCTTACCTCTACATTTCCTCCCTTCCATTCGGAGTCGAAGCAGCAACGTCGAGTATTTTCCGATCCGCGGTCGCTGCACACACCCCATTACTTGTCATACTTTAACTCCAGCTTCTGAGGCTGGACCCAACCGTGTACTGTTGTTGACACTTTACTGTTCATTCGTGGTGAATGTTGAACCGCTTTTCATCCACCCTCCATTCCTTCCATTCTATGTCGTAGCACGGGTGGTCCTGGCTGCGACGAGCTACGAACAGCCGCCTGACAAACCAGACTCACACCGCTGTCCTGTCTGCAGGCACTCAGGCTCCGCGCTGATGATGGTCCGCCCTATGTGTCCAAGGCTTAAAGGACCGAAGTTGAGTACATATCCATTCCAAGCACGTTTTTGTTTTTCGAGACATTGCAGTGTGTTCCAAAAATGTCAGACTGCGCAATCGAACCGACACCATAATGAAGACCATGTCACTGTCGCAGTTTACATGTCCGTGCTTCACATGGAGATCCCTAACTCAAGACATACCAGGTGAAAAGGAGTGTGTGGATGCGTCAACGTAACAGTTTTTTGATAGGGATAGCGAAAGAGCGAAGGCATATCTTTTTGCAAACCCACCCCCCACAGCGTCCTCGATGCCTTCGAAACCTGCCGCACCGGTCGTGACGGAGCCATCAAGTGCATGATCAACATCGGCGCCGAACCCGGCGCCAAGCTCTAGACGTGCACACAGAATTGGCTACAGAGAACAAAGAGAGAGAAAGCGAAAGAAAGAAGCGCGTTGCAGCTTTTTTGTTCTCTTTCTTTTCTTTTTTTTTTTTGTATAAGCACCTGCTTTGTAGGAAATACTTGAGGAGACTGCCAGTTGTGAATTCTCAAAGGGAGGTAAATGCTGCTGTAGCCCACACGAACCACAGGTAAATCTGGGTTTAGTGGCGATTGGGCGCAAGCGTTCAACAAAAAGGACCCACTTTGTAGTTGTATTGTTTTCTCTCCCTCTCGCCTCCTTCGGAAAAAATGAGCACAAGGCAGTCCCTCGAGTACTTCTTCGCCGGATCTTGCCGATCACCCTCCCCCCTCTCTCCCATTTTCGTCAAAACGAAGAGTATCGCGATGTCGGTACCTGTGCGTACGTCCGTGTCCAGCTAGGCAGATCTACTCTCTCTCCCTCCCTTGGAAAAGGCCAGCGCAGCGGCGGTGGCTGTAGAGAAGCACAGGCAGGTGAGAATGGGTGGGTGGGGAAGGGACTGCCGCCAACAAGCTATCTTCCCCCGCCCGTTGCGTCCTTTGACCTGTTTTCAATGTGCCCTATTCTCTTTCTCTCTCCCCCTTCCCCCCCCGAACGTTTTCTGGCACGTACTGCGGGGGGGAAGGTCTACACCCCGGACTCCCCCTCCGGATTGCGGGAGTGGTATTGCGGTCGTTTGTGCGGTCGGCCTCAGTCCCTCAATGCGGGAGTGGGACCCCCTCAATGAGGTAGTGGCCAGAGTACTGCAAGCACTGCTGCGCGTAGTATCACCCGCTGTGTAGCTGTGTATCCTCTACTACGTGGTGTGGAGGTATACACATACGTTGCTGCACTCCCTCAATGCGGGAGTGGGGACCCCCTCAATGAGGTAGTGGCCAGAGAGTACTGCATGCATTGCTGCTGCGCGTAGTATCACCCGCTGTGTATCCTCTACTACGTGGTGTGGAGGTGCTGTGTATGCATACACATACGTTGCTGCACTCCAATGCTGGAGTGGGACCCCCTTAAATGAGGTAGTGGCACTCCCTCAATGCGGGAGTGGCCACTCCGCACTTTTTCACTCCCGCATTGACTTAGCATATGGCTGCTGGTGTATAGTTGCCTCCTCCCCCCGGGGCCCTCCCGGCTTGTCCGTTCTTCAGCGCACGAGCACGGGAATGCTGAAGGACCGTTTCCTCAAACTACCTTTTCTGCTGCGTCTCTTTTTCAGTGCCAACAGCCTTGCGGGTTGCCCTTCAATGCCGAAAAATGACACAGGGTAAGCTCAAGCGGGGACACGATATCAACCGGCCCCTGTCTTTTTGCTGCCAGATTGGATCGCAACCGGGATTCACCACAGGCGGGAGAGTCTTCACTTTTGCTTGAGCCTCCAACCTCAATTCGGCATGCCGATGCAGGTATCCCAGTAGACGCACTGCGGCAAGTTCTACACCACACTCCGCTAAGAAGTTGCATGCCTGCGAACTTCACTTACGGCTGCAGTAAGGTTCTTGACGTGTTTGGGAATGCGATATCTGACGAGTCCAGCGTGCTTGTCGTACCGTTCATTCCTCAGCAGGCATTTTTTCTCACACACCCGCCCCCTCGAGAATCCAGAAACGTTCACCGACCCGCAGATTTCCACATACGTTTGCAAACCACCCCCCGCCTTTTTTTTTTCTCTCTTTTTTCGCACACGCGCACCACTTCAGTTGCTTCCTCTGAACATTCAGTTCACGCGACATGAACGAAGTACTCTCTCTCTGCCAGAGTGAGCGAGGCCAGATGCTGGTGCATGTGTACCAGCAACTCTTGCGGTGCAGTGTATCGCGAAGGCGACACGGAGCACTCCAGCAACTTTTGCTCGAGCTAAAGTCCGACCTCAAGTGCGGGTGTGACCACACTCGGAAATAGGGTGTGCGCACCCGGAAACAGGGTGAGCTAAAGTCCGTCCTCAAGTGCGGGTGTGACCACACTCGGAAATAGGGTGCGCACACCCGGAAACAGGGTGAGCTAAAGTCCGTCCTCAAGTGCGGGTGTGACCACACTCGGAAATAGGGTGTGCACACCCGGAAACAGGGAGTGGCACACCGCTTTCGGAGAGTCTGGTTTCACTCGAGCAAAAGTTGCTGGAGTCCACCGTGTAGTTGAGCACACAGCCCTTCCGAGCGCGTCCTTTGCAATACCCCCCTCCCCCGCTGTGTTGGGCACATGCCATTCGAACCACCTCCCCCACACATGCTGGCCCTGCTGTACATGTGCGCGTGGAACCGTCTTCGTCTTTTCCCCGCGAATACGCTCGCGGCGGTTGGCACAACTCGTCCGTGCGCCCTCACGTCGTCGGCCGCCCCTAACAACGACCCCCCCCACCACCCCCTTCCACAGTAGCTGCGGTGTCATCGATCAAAGATGCAGAGTTCGCGCCACGAATCCCTGCAACACAAAGCTTCTTTTCACCCGAGAGAGTCACCAGGAGACATCAAATCCCCGGAGTTCTTTTTTCTCTTCCTCGAGCTAACTTTTTTTTTTTTACATAAGCGCCAGCTTGAAAGGAAATGCTCGACGATGCTGCCCGACAAAGAACAGAAGGGGTCCCAAGTGCTGTAACTACCGAACCACGTGTTGAACGGACGTGAGGTCATGCGGGTCTACCCCTACACGACAAATCACACAAACACAACAGGTCAAAGTCCTGAGTGAGAAAACAACACACGGTGGTGTAAGCGAAGAACAAATCAGATTGTGTTTGTATTGTATTTGCCCCTTACCTCTATATTTCCCCCCTTTCATTCGGAGTCGAAGCAGCTACGTCGAGTATTTTCCCCCTTCTCTTTCGTTGTTTTCACTCTACAAAATGATGAGCAGAAAAGAAAAAGAAGAGAAAACAAAAAAAAAAAAAACGTTAAGCGAAGAAGAAGACAGAAAAGAGCCGTCCTTGGTTGCCAGTATTTCCTGTACCTTACACTTTTGCGGGGCTGCCGTTCGGCACAGCAGAACTCGATCCTGACATTCGGCAGTGCACGCTCATCTACGCCACGAACTCGACGACACCAGTGTTTTTCCTGTGTGGCTAAAAAATATTTTGAGACAAAACCATATCGGAAGCACTTAAGTGGGGAAAATATTTATCGGAACGTTTCCGATAAGTATTTTTTTGTTCCCGATAAATATTTTTTGTTTCCGATAAATATTTTTTTTTGTTTCCGATAAATATTTTTTTTGTTTCCGATACATATTTTCCCGACTTAAGTGCTTCCCTTATGGGTTTCTCCGAATATTTTTTGAAGTCATGAAGTGGCAGTAGTAAGCTTGTCTATGTTCACTTGATCACGAACCAAGTTAGAGAGTCATCAGCTTGTTTGTTTCAGCTTGTCAGCTTCTGGCGTCTAAGCTTCTTGCCCAGACCACCGTGTATTCTTGTTTTCTTGCAATACAACCTGCCGACCCTCCTAACACCAAGAAGATCGGTTGAGAGAAACATTTTTGACCTCTTTTTTGTGAACCGTGAAAAGTTTTAGCCAGCCGATTTCGTTTTGTTGGCTGAGCGGAAAACCCCTGGTGGGCACAGAACATAAGACTTTTGAGCAAGCTGTCTTCTATTTTGGGAAGATAGAGCGAAGAGTAGCAAGAAAGACACGGCGCGGTTCAACTCCTTCTTCGATATGGATCACCGTGCGAACGCAATCGCGTCTCGCATCAACGTACCTGTCGTGGAGGAGAGTCTCGAGCTGATGGGAGCAGCACAACCGGGCGTGCAATGTGCAATGTGCAATGTGCAATGTGCAATGTGCAATGTGCAATGTGCAATGTGCAATGTGCAATGTGCAACGTGCAATGTGCGGTGTGCAGTGTGCAATGTACGCGAGTGAGAAAGGCTCGCGACGAGCTCCGCGGACTCGTTTTCTCACTTTCTGCGCCTGTCAAGCCATCCTGCCTCGCTCCGGGTCCCCCAAAGGATGGAGGTGATGCAAGACGAAGGGGAAGCGCAAAGCGACCAGCCCGGACGGACCAGCAAGACGCAAGACCAGGCGACCAAGAGAAGGAGGGGGACGCGACCCAGAGACCCGGGCTAAGTAGCCTGGAACTAGTGTCATGGACCGTTCTTCGGAGGGGCTCGCGCACTCAAAGATCGAGTTATACGCACGGCGTGCGCACGCCGTGCGTATAAGTCGATCTTTGAGTGCGTGAGTCCCTCCGAAGAAAGGTCCATCACACTAGTTCCTCTGTACTCGACCGGCTCTGGAGAGACCCGCGCCGCAAGCGGCGCGGGTGGCACGGAGTGCCAAGCAACGTAAGAAGGAAGACGAGGAGATTCAGATGGCACAGCAGGACGCCCGAGCCGAGGCGGCCGGCGGACCACAGAGGCGAAAGGCAGAACAGGAAAGGCAGGCGCGGTCGGTACGAGAAGCGGCAATCGCGGATAAGGCAACGAGTACAGAGCAGTCGACGCGCAGACGAGCGGCACAGCGGCCCGCGTCGCAGGTGGCACAAACCGAAGAGCCCGTGCGGCAGGGAGTGGAGACGAGGTGATGCAAGACGAAGGGGAAGCGCGAAGCGAACAGCCCGGACGGACCAGCAAGACGCAAGACCAGGCGACCAAGAGGAGGGGGACGCGACCTGGAGGCCCGGGCTAAGAAGCCTGGAACTAGTGTGTGTTGATGACCTTTCTTCGGAGGGGTCCACGCTCTCAAAGTCCGACTTATACGCACGGCGTGCGCACGCGCACGGCATGCCGTGCTCAAACATGCATTGTAACCCAGGGACGGTGTCATCTGCATTCAGGCTCAATTCGGCCTCGGGAAAACGGGGTCCGGGGAGAGCAGGCCGCACACCCCATTAATGGAATTCATGTCAGAGAGGATCCCACAGCAAATCTGCATCCTTCACACAGCGAAGCCTACACCACACAAAAGAAGAAAAGAAGAAAGAAAAAAAAAAAAAAAAAACACAAGAAAAAACCGAGAAAGGGAGCGACAATGTCCGGAAACAAAGAACTCAAAGCTGTCTTCGACTCCTTCTGCGCCTTCGGCGGCGGCCTCAATGTATGCGGGTTCACTCTGAATAAAGCAACGCGAAGACTGACACGGGCAGCAGCCGCTTCAACGAGTTCGAGCTCCGGTGTTACGAGCGAACTTTAACTCTGAAAGTCTGCCGCAAGAAAACTCCAGAAATGACGAGACACACAGGAAACGAGAGGGCGCTCTTAAATAAGTCGAATGGGCAACAAAGACACGCAAGCACACGTGCTGCCAGTACCGCAGATGCGATACGCTCAATAGTATAAAAGTTTTTACGGAGACTTTAAAAACCTCGGATCCTCAAGCGAACTCTTGGCGTCAGTCGGATTAGTCACATACTTGGCTAGCTAGATAGTTAACGTGTGCAAATATGGCTGCATTCCCTTTCACTACCCGACTCCTGGTCAACCGGAGCCATGCACGAGGCCAGAAGACGTTAGCTCCAACTCTTACAGTTTACTGAGGGAATAGGAGCAAGGCGAATGGCTATTGCGAGCTCAACCACCCCAGGAGAACTCGGGGTGGAGATGGGTCGTCAGCAGCTGTACCCAATCCGGTAGCACTCCAGACCTAGAACACCGAACTTTTAAACCACCATTTGCCACGGGCCATCCGTCCGCCGTATGTGTCCGTGGCTTAAAGAACCGATGCACGGCGCAGACGGGACCAGTGCGGTGTTGAGCGCATATCCATTCCAAGCACGCTCCTGCAATCCCCACCCGGCCGTTCTGGGGAGAGCCACTCCCCTGAAAACAAGGTCAGAAATGAACTCGAATGATTCGAAAGTACCCTAACAACCTCCTCAGCACCCCCAGCAACCCTACTAATTCCTGTCGCTGAACGCAGAAAGATCGTCCTGCACCCTGACTGGGTGCCGTCCGGCGGACAGCTGGCGGACCCCTACACGCGGGGGGACCTCGTTGCCTCGGTTCCCGGTGCACCTTCCGCTCCCGCGGTCACGTGCCACACCCTTTGACTTGTTTGATGTGTTCTCGGGAAAGGTCAGCGCGGTAGCGATGACCACGAGAACACATACAGTGGGTGGGGAGAGGCCCTGGGACTGCTAAGGCGTGACTAACCCCGTCCCTGTCCCTCCCAGGGAGCCGCCCCGAATCTAGCCTGGCCCACCTGACAGTGGAGGCCCACCCTTGGCATACCTCGGTGTCGCAAGAGCCCCCGAAATGTCAAGACACACAGGAAATGAGAGCGCGCGCTAAAATAAGTCGAACAGTCGGCAATAGGCAACAAAAACACACACACACACACACACACACACACACACCTACTGCCACGAAGGGCAACAACCAGGAACACACTGGTAGGTGAGCAGCGACACCTCCCGAAAGTGAGCCAAGGGCGAAGGACGTATCTGCGGCTGCTGCGGCAGTTGCCCGGTGGTAACCCCACACGCAGGACGCGGGGAAGGGGAACGTGTTTTCCCAACCACTTATGAAGCCCCTTCCCGGCCGTAGCATCCGAGGAAGGTGCAAACATGGGGTAGCCGTGCACGGGCAATAGACATCAAAAACACACGCACGCGCACACGTTGGTGCACGAAACACGATGCACCCCGCTGCGCGTCATGAAAGAGAAAACGGCTGCTCCCGGAAAGATGCTGTGCCCAGCAACATGTAAACCATATGAGGCAAAACGCCCGTGCCAGACAAAGCACCGCATAATGGGCAGTCATCACGAGCGGGCGGCAGGCGCCTCGGCAGTAACCCGAAAAGGGCGGAAAGAATGTGTATTCCGCGCAGGGATTACCCACAACTGGGATCTAACGCACACGCAGACGTCCTGCCACTACCGCAGATACGATCCGCACATTACATTATGCAATACCTTAAAGGAACCTTTTCGACAATGGCCACCCGGAGGCTACAAAAAACATCCAGATCTTTAAGTGAACTTGCACTCTAATAAAACGCTACACAGGCGAAGCCGGAGATGGACAACAGCCGCTTCAACAAGTTCTGCAAGGACGCCGGCATCATCGACGGGCGGAAGTTCACGAGCACCGACGCGGATCTGATCTTCACGAAGTCGAAGGGCAAGGGCGAGCGCCGAATCTCGTACAGCGTGTTCGCCAGCTCCGCGCTCGAGGAGGTCGCGAAGAAGAAGGCGATCTCCAAGGACCAGCTCGTCGCCCAGATCACGGCGAAGAGCTCGGCACCCTCCAGCAGCGGCACCCAGGCATGCGCCACTCTTTTTTGTTGGTCTCTCATCGTGTGATCCGCTGGCTTACTTGGGTGTACAAGGGGTGTACTTGGGAAGTACTTGGGAAGTTCACGGGGAGTACTAAATTCAAACTCCTATTCGCGACACCTTCTGTTTGGTGCTTGGTTTTGTGTTAGGTACTAGACAGCATGTAGGTCTTGCACTTTGTAAGCTAGCACGACAGACAATCACTTGCTACGTTAATTGTAGCACCCCACCCGTATTGCAATACGATATAGTTACGGATATGCAACCTGCGCAAACCATAAGCAACACCACAATTTCACGAAAAGAGACGGTCGGACGGTACCAAGAAGACAGACAGTACATTCTGCGGCACCACACTGGGGGGGGCCTCCCCCCTCCTACCTCGTGTAACCACCACTCTTACGACACTCAGAGCACAAAGGATATCTTCCCATATCGACGAAGGTCACCCGGAGACTTTAAAACTCCGGTGTTTCAAGCGAACTTTCCCTCTAAAAAAACGCCAGAAATCGCTATTTTACCCTATTTGGGGTGTACTTGGGTAGTACTTAGTAAGTTCATGGGAAGTTAAGTTTTCTGCTGTGGAACACGCCATCTGAACCCGAAAGGGTCGACCACCGATACTACTGTGACATACCAGCGTGCCAAAAGCAGGCGTTCGCCGTGATAAAGCATGGAATAACAAGGGATCGATTCTCGACTCTTTTTGTTGATCTCTTAACCCGAGAAGAAGAAAGAAGAAAGAGAAAAAGGCCGCTTCTGGTCCAGGAACGTGACGGTCAACCCCAGCTTGCAAGGCTTGAGTCGGAGGCAGCACAGTGCTACAACCCCGTCCGCTCTGCCCTGTGGCTGACCGTCCCGACGAGCTTGTGTGCTCAGCGCAAGCGCCGAGCCCCAAGGTGCGCCACGCCTTGATGCTTTAGTTTGGAAAATTGGTAGCCACTGGACCCGTAGGCCCGTGGCTCTGGCAGTACCGCCGAACACGTGAAGCTTGGCTCCCGTGTAGCAAGCCAACTGCCCTGCCACCTACCCAGCCGGCTGCCCTGCCACCTGCCCAGCCAACTGCCCTGCCACCTACCCAGCCAACTGCCCTGCCACCTGCCCAGCCGGCTGCCCTGCCACCTGCCCAGCCAACTGCCCTGCCACCTACCCAGCCAACTGCCCTGCCACCTACCCAGCCAACTGCCCTGCCGCCTGCCCAGCCGGCTGCCCAACCAGCTGCCTAACCAGCAGCCAACTGCCCTGCCACCTGCCCAGCCAACTGCCCTGCCACCTGCCCAGCAGCCAACTGCCCGGCCACCTGCCAGCAGCCAACTGCCCTGCCACCTGCCCAGCCAACTGCCCTGCCACCTACCCAGCCAACTGCCCTGCCACCTGCCCAGCCGGCTGCCCTGCCACCTGCCCAGCCAACTGCCCTGCCACCTACCCAGCCAACTGCCCTGCCACCTACCCAGCCAACTGCCCTGCCGCCTGCCCAGCCGGCTGCCCAACCAGCTGCCTAACCAGCAGCCAACTGCCCTGCCACCTGCCCAGCCAACTGCCCTGCCACCTGCCCAGCAGCCAACTGCCCGGCCACCTGCCAGCAGCCAACTGCCCTGCCACCTGCCCAGCCAACTGCCCTGCCACCTACCCAGCCAACTGCCCTGCCACCTGCCCAGCCGGCTGCCCTGCCACCTGCCCAGCCAACTGCCCTGCCACCTACCCAGCCAACTGCCCTGCCACCTACCCAGCCAACTGCCCTGCCGCCTGCCCAGCCGGCTGCCCAACCAGCTGCCTAACCAGCAGCCAACTGCCCTGCCACCTGCCCAGCAGCCAACTGCCCTGCCACCTGCCAGCAGCCAACTGCCCTGCCACCTGCCCAGCCAACTGCCCTGCCACCTGCCCAGCAGCCAACTGCCCTGCCACCTGCCCAGCCAACTGCCCTGCCACCTGCCCAGCAGCCAACTGCCCTGCCACCTGCCCAGCCAACTGCCCTGCCACCTGCCCAGCAGCCAACTGCCCTGCCACCTGCCCAGCCAACTGCCCTGCCACCTGCCCAGCAGCCAACTGCCCTGCCACCTGCCCAGCCAACTGCCCTGCCACCTGCCCAGCCAACTGCCCTGCCACCTGCCCAGCAGCCAACTGCCCTGCCACCTGCCCAGCCAACTGCCCTGCCACCTGGTGTGATCCGGTGGCCTTCCTTGGGTGTACAAGGGTTGTACTCGGGAAGTTCATGGGAAGTTAAGTTTTCTACTGTATCACACCACCCGAGTCCACACTCGCCCTGGACCACCCATTCCAGGCCAGAGACTCTAAAATCCCGGAATCTCAAGCGAACCTGAACTCAAACATATACACATGAATCCGCAGGCGGAAAACGTTGCCCTCCACGACGACAAGAGCTTGTACACAGGCGTCTACAGCAAAGGAGGACCGACGAGCAATGACCTCGGCACCTCGGATCTCAGCTTCATCACGAACAGAGAAGACGCTGACGTCCGTGGTGTTCAGATCGGCCGCTAATTGCGGAAGCCCAATTGAAACAAAAAATAGCTACCCCGTTCTCATTCCCCCCATCTGACGACAATAGTACTAATCTGTGCGAACTGCTTTTTTTTTCTTTTTTTTTTTTCTGTTCACCGGAAAGAAGAATTTGAAGAAGGATTGAGACAAGAAGAAAAAAAAAAGAAAAAAAAAAAAAAAAAACAAGCCCCCCTGGAGAGGGCCTCGACAAGCAAAAAATATTAGGACTTGAAGTAAGCAATCTTTGGGGAGGGGAGGAGATAACCAAGTCGGGTTGCCGCTTTCAACCTGCATGCGGAGATCCCGCGTTCCAAAACCGTTTCTACTACACGCGGAGCCAACCAGGGGGGAGAGAAGACCTTCCCCTTTTTTTCCTCCGCATTCCTTTCTTCACACGGGATCTTCTCTTCAACACACTCCCTTCCCCATTTTTCTTGCTTTTTTTCTTATTAGTACATCTGTACTGACGGGAACATTTCCGGAACAACGGTTGCACATGAAAGAGAAACCGAAGCCAACGAAAAGTGCTAATACAGGCAACCCCCCAGAGAGGTTTATACCCTGTACGCGAAGAACAAGAAACTTTTGCCTTATCATTTTCATCACCTTTGGTCAGTTGATGCTGATCTTCGCTTGTCAGTGCAAGCCCCAACTCCGGAAATGTTCTCTCTTCCCTTTTCTCTTCCTTTTTCTTTTTGTTTCTTTTGCGAGACACTAATTGTCCGAAAGAAAGATGCCCACCACTTTTTCTTTTTCTTTTTTATTTGGTATCCAGGGCCACCCCCTTCCTGTTGCTGTTCGCACGAACCCACCGCCCCTTTCCCTTATGTTTGTGGTTCGTCGTGCGCTTGCTTCTGATCACTCGACGACGGCGTTAGGTGTGGGTCGGCGTATCTCACGCCACATGCAGTCCGTGTCCTCAGGCCGTAGCGGAAAGCTTACTTTCTTCACTCAGGTCTGAAGGACCCAGAGAGAGAATGGGCCGGGATCGAGTGCCTGCTGCTGTCTTATCACAGTCTCTATCAGCAACCTATCTATCACCAGTCCCGGCGATGCCAGATTTTCGCCACAGATTCTTTGCGTTCTAGTCCAAACTAGTCCAAACTGTCACAGGTTCTATCAGCGGGTGGACCGGCTCAGAGAAAGAGAGAACACATCAAAACAAGTCAAAGGGTGTGGGGGCCTCCACTGTCAGGTGGGCAAGGCTAGTTCCGGGGGTGGCTCCCTGGGAGGGACAGGGACGGGGTTAGTCACGCCTTAGCAGTTCCCAGGGCCTCTCCCCACCCACCTGCATGTGTTCTCGTGGTCACCGCTACCGTGCTGACCTTTCCCGAGAGACAGGGCGAGAGCCGTGGATAAGGACACGGGGTTGAGCACATACCATTCCAAGCACGTTCTTGCACTCGTCCCCCCCCTGGACTACCTTGTACAATCCCTTTCTTCTTCTTCTTCTTTTTCCATTGTTCCCCCCCCCCCTTTTTCTTTTTACAGAAATCCTCGTAAGACACCCGCGTTAGCGCCCCCCTTGTCTGCAACCCCTTGCTGTTCCTTTTGAAGCCTTGCGCTCCTTCCCGGGTTCTGCGACCTCCGCTTTCGTGTGGCTGCTGTACCGTACCTGTTTGCGTGGACCACTGCTACTGCCGTTGCATGCTAACATGTAACCGGGTATGTTCAGCAGTGAATGTTCGTTGGTACAACCAATCCGCGGCTGTGCATGGGTAATGGCGCCGCCATAGATCGCCTTCGGTGATGGGCACGACCCGTGTGATTCAGTTCTTGCCCCCCCCCCCCCGTTACTGTGCTCTGCGGAGTTTACTTCGCAGATTGCCACCGTAAAAAGAAGACAAGTCAGTGCTGCCTAGCGAGTCGCAGTCACAATCAGGGCGAGTGCCCTGAGTTTTTTAACTGATTGCTCAGACACGGTTGTAGGGGCCTTCTCCCCATGACGGATTCGCCTGTGCTCTAGTAGCACGGGTGGTCCTGGCTGTGACGAGCTACGAACAGCCGCCTGACAAACCAGACTCACACCGCAGTCCTGTCTGCAGACACTCAGGTTCCACGCTGATGATGGTCCGCCTTATGTGTCCGTGGCTTAAAGGACCGAAACACGGCGCAGACGGGACCAGTGCGGTGTTGAGCACATACCCATTCCAAGCACGTTCTTGCAACCCCCCCCCCCCGTTAGAATCTGTGCACGCACCAACCGGTGCATGCTAACATGTAACCGGGTATGCTTGGCAGTGCGAATGTTCGTTGGTGCATGTGGTGGTCCCAGCTGGGTATGTGCTCTGTACCGTTATACGGTACTAGCCACCTACTCATGCAGCTACGTCCACCATGCTGTGCTATCAGCCCGTGGTTCCAGTATCCGTACGGTTACGCCACAACTGATGACACGTTACATGATCACGTAGCGGATGGCCTGCGTGGCATGCTGTACTAGTGCTACCAGCACAGTACGTACCGGCACAACCAACCCTCGGGTTGTGCACAGGCATCGACACACCCCCATCGCGCGTGACACAAGCCCCCCGCCAGGATCTGCGCCCGTGTAAATGCCAGGCCGTGTGGAGAGGGGAGGAGCCTTGATTTCTCTGTTCTCCCACCCGCCCTTCAGACGCCCCATTTTCGTTATTTTCTTCTATATCTCTCTCCACACACTCTCCCCCTGCCCCCCTTTTTCCAGTTTCTGCTGCACCTTTGCGTTACAGTTTCTTGAAGAATACCACTAAGAGAGGACACCTCAAAATTGATGGCACACCGCAATGCCGTTCTAAGGCCCTTCGAACCTATGAGCGGAGCCCAGGCAGAATTTGTTTTGAACGCGTGGGGGCCGCAAGGGACTCAGTTGTACATGCTGCACAAGGAAGGTAGGTGGGCGTCGCCACTCGGCACCCTCTCGTGTCATCGCGCAAAGTCAGACTAGAGTCAAACCTCAACAGGGGGTCTTCATTCCCCGCTGGCAGTTCCAAGTCCGTTCCCTTCACTGCTGTTTTCGCGAGATAGTAGGTAGGGCAGAAGGAATCTCATTGGTTTATTCATGCGCGTCTTTTGCTTGGAAGACGAGGCATTTGGGTACCTTCAGGCACGCAAGGGGCACAGTTGTTCACTCACGTGGGCAACGCTAATCCACACCTCTCGTGTCATCGCACAACGTCAGACTAGAGTCAAACTCAACAGACCATATCGCTACAGATGCTCTGCATCTTATCTTCAAACTGGTATGGAATGCAGGGGTAATTCGTCTGCTGAGATGGGACAACGTCTGAATCCTGTTTACAACGTCTAAATCCTGTTTACAACGTCTAAATCCTGTTTACAACGTCTAAATCCTGTTTACAACGTCTAAATCCTGTTTACAACGTCTAAATCCTGTTTACAACGTCTAAATCCTGTTTACAACGTCTAAATCCTGTTTACAACGTCTAAATCCTGTTTACAACGTCTAAATCCTGTTTACAACGTCTAAAACCTTGTTTCCAAGATGGGACGACCTCTAAATTCTCGTTTCCGAGATGGAACAACGTCTCCATCCTCGTTTCCGACATGGAACACGGTTTTCGCCCAACAACTCCGTCCTTCGCGCTGTTGTTGCCGGTAGCATGCATTAGCCACTGGATGACTACCTCTTCGATTGTACCGTGTCGTGCTTCTGGCGTTTGCACTCATTCGTATCATCGTTCGCCTGGTCACTTTACGATTCTTCCCTTCCTTGCCGGTTTGCATGCTTCTGCGGCCTTCGCTTTTGCTTTTACGGGCGGCGCTGGGCTTCTTCTTCGGTTGGGGGGGTCGTCTCTCGTCTTCGCTTTACCGGCGCTGATGCCTTCTTTGCTGGTGACGGCGTAATTGGCGGGGCCGGGGCCGGCGCCCGCCCGTCCGCGTTCCGGGGTGGAGTTTGCTGCACTTTCGCGTGTTCTCCTCGAGGCGTGGTTGGGCTTTGCACTGGGGTCGCTGCCGGTCTCGCTGCTTTGCTGCGGCGTCCTAGTGGCGCTCGTCCCCCCTGACCCTTCGATCCAGCCCCGAGTGTGGCAGGCGCTGGCGAATCCTCGCGCTTTCTGCGGCGCTGTTGCTCGCGTCGTTGCAATACCTTATAGCGGTGGTGGTGGCCTCGTTTGCAGCACTGGCCAGGCTGCCGGTCTCGCTGCTTTGCTGCGGCGTCCTAATTGCGCTTGTTCCTCCTGATCCTTCGATCCAGCCCCGAGTGTGGCAGGCGCTGGCGAATCGTCGCGCATTCTGCGGCGCTGTTGCTCGCGTCGTTGCAATACCTTGTAGCGGTGGCGGTGGCCTCGTTTGCAGCACTGGCCAGGCCGCCGGTTGCGCAGGTCCGATATCCCCCTACAGTTTTCGCACGCCGGCATGTCGTGGTCCAGACACCCGTGGTGCGACCCTCCGCAGCAATCTGCGACCGTCACGCACGTCGCGCAGATCGTCACCCGGTGCTTCTCGAAGAACGTGACGGCAACCCCGCCCGCAGCTACACCACCGTTCTCTTGCTCCGTTTGCAGGGCGCGCCTTCACCGTCTGGTGCACTTTGCCCACCCTCTCGCCCCTGATGGTGAGCCGAGGTACGTCGGGTACACGTCACGGGTCCCCCCCAGAGGTCGGCTCTCATTGCTCTCTCCCGTCGTCGAAGGCGCTCACCTTGCGGCTCGCTCCCTCTCACTTTGTCGTACCCGGGGAATACGTCCATGCCCCATGCTTCGCCACTGAAACCGTGCCTGCAGGCCACCAGCTGGGTCGAGACCCGCATGGTCTCCTCGCCAGCCCGAAGATCGGGCGGAACTCGTACCCGGTGAGGCGCGGCGGGGCGCCGATGGTGCGCGACGACCCGACCTTTTGGAGCCGACGGCCGGGCAGCAGTGGCCCTGCTCTCGGTCGCTTCTCCGAGCGTCTTCAACATCTTCGCCGAACCTTTGCTCTCGTGCATAGCGGAGTGCCACTCGACGTTGCCACCAGATTCCTCGGGAGATCTAATCCCTTGTACGCTTCGAAGTCCTCCGCCAATTCTGCTGTGGACACATCGCCTTCAGCCGACCAGAGCATTTCACTCAGCCACCCTCCTAACGCGCGAAACCATCTTTCTCCGCCTAGAGCCGCGAAGACTTCTGGCCGCGCTGCTGCTTCCAGACGTGTGGCATGTGGGGCGCATTCCGCGGGGTTGAGCTGCCTCCATGGGTGCCCCGGCTCGTCGCCAGTTTCTTGTCGGGCGTCGTCTCTCCCGGCGTATTTCTGCCTTGAGCACCTGTACCCCTAGTTCATCGACACCGCAGCTGTACGGCAAGATCCCGTGGTTCCTCAAGCACGGCGGCCATGCAGATCGATCCAACCGCATGGTCCCCGCGTGTTGCGGCGCATCCCGTATTTTCTAATACGCTGTGCATTCCCACCAGACGTTTTCGACCGTCTCTTCCACGCCGATATCGCAGAGGGTACACATGCTATCTACCCCCCACAGGATTGCTGCCTGCGTGTCCGTCATCATGGCATGATGATTGATTGAGGTAAACCTGCAGAATATCTGTAGCGATAGCCTGCATTAGCCTGCTTGCAGGTGCGTACAGGTGTCGTGCTTCTGGCGTTTGCACTCATTCGAATCATCGTCTTCGCGCGGTCGCTCTTGCGACCCTCCCTTCCTTGCCGGTGTGCATGCTTCTGCGATCCCTGCCTTCGCCTTCGCGGGTGGCGCTGGGCACTTCTTCTTCCGTTGGGGGGTCGTCATCCCTGGTGTGGGATGGGGTGGCAAGGGTCGGCACCTGGAGAAAAACGTGGCTATTCTGCTCCAGGTGACCATGGATGCACCAAAACAGCCTTGAAACACCTGTTTTTACGTGCGGATTCCTCATTGCCAGCTCCCAAGACTCGTGCCTGCTCACCACACCAGCCACTGTCTGTCCGGCGTCTTCGTGGTGTCGCGCCGATGCCCTCCTTGCTGGTGACGGTGTCGTTGGCGGGGTCGGCGCTTGCCCGTTCGTGTTCCAGGATGGAGTTTTCTGCTCTTTTGTGTTCTCCTCGAGGCGTGGTTAGCCTCGGCACTGTGGCCGCTGTCGGTCTCGCCTCTTTGTTGCGGCGTCCTGGTTCCGCCGGTCCCCCCTGGCCCTTCGATTCAGCGCGGATGTGGCAGGCACTGGCGAATCCTCGCTGCGGCGCTGTTGCAATACCTGGTGGCGGTGGTGGTGGCCTCGTTTGCTGCACTGGCCAGGCCGCCGGTTGCGCAGGTCCGATACAACCCCCTGCAGACCTTGGTGCACCGTGATGAACAGCGGCAGGCAATTTGATCCGGGTGATAGGGGTGATCAGATTAGCCCAGATCGGGATGATCACCATCGGCCGCAAGCGCAGCGCAGTCTCGCGATGACGCGCTTCGAGAGCCTCCACCGTCAGAGGGGGAACTTGTAAAGGACAATCGGAAGCTCCTTACGAAGCAAATCGGAACACGCTTCGCAGCACGAAACGTGTTAATTAAGAAACACTTTGGCCAAAAAAGTAGCTAAGAAACATTTACACGTTTCGTATTAAACCCGCTTACGGTAATTCTGTTTGAGCAGGGTGGGTCTACGCGGAATAAACGTTGGTGAAGCGAAAGAAGCGACGTTCGACCTTAGCATATATGGAGCCCAGCTGGACGGTGCCACTGTGAGCACGGAGCAATCTTTCTGCGTTCAGCCGCACGAAGAGCCCGGACAAAACGCCATTTGCCGCGGAAGAGGAGCTCCCATTTAGCCACGGCGCCCACCGCATCCCAGCAGCACCGTTGCGCCCCCGGCGGCCTTCGCGGCGAACACGGGCTGCGCGTCACTCGCAACACCGCACGACCGCCGGTGCCGTCCGTGCCCCGCGGCGGCACTCTGCACCCGCCAGCCGCGCCGTCGTCCTGCAGCACCCACGCTCTGCAACCACGCACGACGACACGTCGCCCTGAGGGGGATGGTTGAAAACCCTTGGGATCGGTTCTAAGAAATTGAATCCTGACGCACCAAGCCTTCCTCACGGTAACCCCGAACTGGCCTGCGTGATAGCACCAGGTTCGACATCAAGGACCTTGATATTATGTTTTTTTTTGGTGTGTAGCGCAGGTGCACCGGGCGCGATCAAGATGACGTTGTATATGCTGCCAATTTAGACAAGTACGAAACGGTGTACCAATATCGAACCTTGTGTGGAAGTAGTTTCATCCCGTAATCCAGGCGGGGGAAACAGCGAAAGCAAAGCAGAAAGAGCAAGGAAATATGTCTTACAGAGGAGGAGGCGGTGGAGGCTACCGAGTATGCGATTCTTTTCTTTGGGGTTAGAGATCGAGGGGAGTTTTCATCTTCCAATTGCCTTCGTGCTGGGAACACCTGTGTTGGGTAGTGCCGTGACATTGAATGTATCACTTCCGGCACTAGTTGCTGCAAAACACATCAATTCTTATTACAGGGCGGTGATGACCGTAGAGGAGGAGGTGACGACCGTAGAGGAGGAGGTGGTGGCTACGGAGGTGGCTCTGGTGGTGGATACGGCGGAGGCAGAGACGACCGCCGTGGAGGAGGTGGTGGTGGAGGAGGTGGTGGTTACGGAGGTGGCAGAGACGACCGCCGTGGCGGCGATGACCGCCGTGGTGGCGGCGATGACCGCCGTGGAGGAGGCGGCGGCGGATACGGGGGTGGCAGAGACGACCGCCGTGTTGGAGGCGACAGAGATGACCGTCGTGGAGGAGGCGGCAGGGACGACCGTGGAGGAGGCGGCGGCTACGGAGGTGACCGTGACCGAAAGGGAGGAGGTGGCTTCGGCGGAGGAAAGGACGACCGAAAGGGTGGCGGCTTCAAAGGCGGGAAAGGAGGGAAGAAGGGTGGCGGCAAGAAGAGGAGAACGCCGCAGGAGGAGGAGGTTGAGCGCAAGCTGGACGAGCAGCAGCAGGAGATGAACATTGCGAGCCCGCACTTTGCCGTTAACCTGAGCGGGAAGGTGGTGAAGCTTGTGACGATCGCGTTCCACGAGGAGGCGGGAGACAGCACGGACGAGTGCAGCGAGCTGAGCAAGACGCTGGGACCTGCGCGGTGGGAGGCGATCATGGGCCAAGTGATCGGCAACATGCACAAGCAGATGAAGACGGAGGAAGTGTCGTCGGATGACATCCGGTCGGCGCTGGTGCCTGCCGGAACGGTTGTGTACCTGAGGAACCCGTCGCTGCTGCCGGCGGACGGGTTCACGCCGTTTGCGCTGAAGGTGCGGATCGGACGCGTGGCGAAGGAGTTCACGGTGTCGCTGTCGGGAGAGCGGGACATCGAGCTGACGACGGAAGGCGAAGGGACGCACCAGTTGCAGGTGACGACGATGGTGCACAACATTGTGCAGAAGACGCTGCGCCAGAGCTACACGATGATGGACCCGAAGACGAAGAAGCTGCTGAAGGATTCGTCGACGGAAGGATCGCTGACGATCATGAAGGGGGTGAAGCCGAGGATCGAGATGCTGGCGACGGTTGCGGACCAGGCGCCTTCGATGTTCTTGGAGCTCGAGCCGTGCGTGAAGGTGACGAGCACGGCGCGGGTGTCGGACATGTTGAAGTCGCAGGACTGGAGCACGTTGGTGGGGTGCTCTGTGCTGACGCCGCACAACAACGTGCTGTACAAGTTCCGGAAGTGCACGAGGGAGACGGCCGGGGACTCGACGTTCGAGTCGAGGGGGAAGACGCTGTCGCTGGTTGACTACTTCAAGTCGAAGCACGGGATCACGATCCCGGCGAGCGACAAGGTGATCGAGGTGAAGACGGCGGAGGGGAGGAAGGTGATCCTGCCGGCGAGCATCTGCTGCTGCGACTACCTGACGCCGGACCAGAAGGCGACGCTGCCGACGACGTGCAGCTTGCGGCCTGCGGCGCGGTTCGAGATGGTGAACGGAGCGCTGACGTGCCTGGGAGACTCGAAGGCGAAGACGGAACTGCAGAAGTGGGGGATCGAGGTTGACACGAGCACGTTCCTGCGACACAAGGCGCGCAGGATGGACCCGGTGAAGCTGGTGCTGGGAAGCGGGTCGGCGCAGGCGAAGACGGCAGACTTCGGACGATCGCTGGCGTCGTTCAGGTACGGGGCAGCGACGAAGAAGGACTTCGAGGTGTTCGTGGCGGGGTCCGACGGGCGGACGGTGAGCGACGCGCGCAACCGTTGGGGGAACGTGAAGAGAGAGCTGCAGAAGGTGAACGCGCCGTTCGGCGTGGGCAACCTGGGCGACGGAGCGCCGTCTGGCCGGAACGGGTGGTCGTCGCTGCTGGACGGGAAGGGCGTGCGGGAGGGCAACGTGGTGTTCGCGGCCCTGCGTGACGGCGACAAGCACGACTACGCGGACGTGAAGGAGTACTGCATCAAGAACGGAGTCGTGTCGCAGTGCCAGAACGTGTCGAAGACGGAGCGGGCGAAGAACATCAACATCATCACGGCGAACTTCGCGAAGCAGGTGTGCCACAAGATGGGTCTGCTGTCGTGGTACAGCGAGCCGGACAAGTCGGTGCCGTACTTGGAAGGGAAGACGGTGATGATTGTGGGGATCGACGTGAACCGCATGGACGCCGAGATGGCTGCGAAGGACAACAAGATGGAGTGCACGCGGAAGGCGTTCGCCGGGTTCGTGGCGTGGGTGTACGACCCGAGCCAGTCGGGGGCAGCGCGTTGGAAGCACTACTGCGACGTGCACGCGAAAACGCACAAGGACAGCTTCTACATGGACGAGCCGGGCGACGACCAGAGCCGCGCGCCGTCGCAGTCGGAGCACCAGACGTCGGGAGGCGACTTCACCAGCAGTGGAACGAAGATCCGCGACTTCCTGACGGCGGCAGGACGCTCGTTCATCGCGAAGGGTGTTGCGCAGATCGACGAGATCATCGTGATGAGAGACGGTGGGTCGGCGGGCAACTACGAGGCGATCGAGGAGCTGGAGGCCCGTCAGCTCGAAGACGCTGCGCTGACCACCGATGCGTGGAACACGAAGCCCGCCACCACGTTCATGATCCTGAACAAGAGACCGAGCTGCAGATTCCTCGCCGACTCCGAGACGGCCAGCGGTCTCTCCATCAGCAACGGCGACGGCCACTTCAACGTTCCGCGCGGTCTGGTCGTCGAGTCCCTCACTGACGCCGCGGCTGGGTCGATGCCTACCTTCTGGCTCGTCCCGCACTCGTGCAGCCTTTCCACCGTCATCCCCACCAAGTACATCGTCGTCAGCCAGCAGCCCAACGACAAAGAGGAAGTCATCAGCCCCGAAGCGCTTCCCAAGCTCTGCTTCGACCTCGGCTACATGTACCCCAACTGGACCGACGCTGTCAAGGTATCGCTGACTTTTATCTAGTCGTCTACAACTTGCCGTCTGCCGTTCAAAAGAACCGAAATCATTGTCAGCCTGCACCTAGTCAAACCTAAACACCGAGTGGCCGGTCGTCAAATTCAGCTTCAAAAACAACAAAAACAGGTTCCGTTCCCGGTTCAGTGCGCCAAGAAGCTCGCTGACTTGTACTCGAGGGTATACCACCATTTTATTTCAACACGCGCGCATGGCTGTTTGCCTTTGCCTCATTCCCACAGCACCACGCGCGAAGACACGGCAGGCAAGTGGCAACCGGGTGAAATAGGGGCATTACCAGGCGTTTTCAGCTAGAAATGCGCTGTTTGTACCGTACGCTACCTCCCCTTGATTGAAGAAGCTCCCTCTTGCAGCCTTGAGCTTGTTCGCCGAGTTCTGAATACATGAGCCCCCGCCGAAAGAGATCCATCACACTATTGACCCCCAGTCGCGGCAGCCTCCTTTTCTATTTAGCCAGGCATGCAATGAACCGCCCGAGTAGGACCCTCTCATCATGGTCAGTTGCCACCTCGACCACGTCCAGGATTTGAATTCAGGTGAGTGCGGTCAACGGGAAAAAAACGTGTCCTTCGAACCAGCTGAAGCGGCTGCCCCCTCGTGAAGAGAGTTACGGGACGCGGCTTTCCTGTCCGCCCGTACAGGGTGCGACCGTTTCATCGAGGGTCGCTTGAAGAACGAGCTTCTTTCACCACCTTGCACCCACAGCTCTCGGACCCGGTAGAAGTGCATGACTCTATCCGTAGCGGCCCGTTCTACCTGTAGACAACAGACCCAGCGAGCAGGATCACGCGACGAATGACGGTGTGTACACATTTCTTTTTGACAACGGGTGAAGTTCTTCTAACTCTATGGCACCATAAAGTCCAGAAAATCCATAGTGAAGAAAGAAAACCAAAAATACTGTCACCAAAAGGCATGAAAAGACGCTGAAAGTAAATCATGTTGTCGACAACGAAAAGAAAAAGAACAAACCAAAACTACGCACTTCTTTGTCGTGTTCGATCGCGTATCTCGAGAAGACTTATTGGCCATTGTATCCCGCTCGCGTAACGGGAGGGGCCTTGGCTGCGGCGAGCTGCTGACAGGCGCTTGATAGATCAGTCCCGCACCGCTGTCCGGTCTGCCGACACTCAGCGGTTCCGCGCCGGTGTTGGCCTTGGCTTAGACGACCGACACACATAGGGCACTGCGCTGTGCACATACCCTTCCAAACAGGGTACAAGGCGTGTTTGCGTAGACGCTACGCAAAAATCGAAATCCATCTTCTGAAAAAGAAAAAAAGCCCAGTAGACCTAAGGGGGGGCGAAATCTTGTCCCACCAGTGCAGGAGTGAGGTGATGACTGGCTCTTGGGTGTGCAGTAAGAGAGTATAGACTCTCGTCATGGGTGGCCTCTGGCTTAAAAGACTTCCGCGCCTGCGGCGCAGGAAACCCCCAGTACAACACTTCCACGTGGCTGAGATTGGGACCCCACACACTGAAATCGACTGGGAACAACCTGAGCGATCTCTCTTAATAAAATATTTAAGCGCCGAAGGCGCAACCACCACCAATCCGACTTTGTACACACGAAACAGAGATCTTATGAATCAACGAAAAGTGAGCAAAAAGTAGCCTGTAGAACCGGAAAAAGTTGGAAACCCCGCCGGGGGAAAAGGATGCAGCTGGTACAAGGCAAACTGCAACGCGCTACGCAAACTCAAAAGGTTCGCCGCACAGCCTGATTCAGGAAGCCCTTAACCAAGCGGGTTGGACGTGGGACAGCCCGATAACCCTGTTGTACGTCAGCGAGAGCGCGCAGCAGACGAGCTTCCACGTGACGAGCGCGACTGAGGTGGAGACCAAAGTCATGCTACAATACTTGCGCCATGCTCTGCGTGGCCAGCAACTTGCCATCGTGTGCAGAAGGAGGGAGGACATGCGGGGGTGTGCGCATGGAGTGGATGGAAGCGTCACCCGACACCTTCTGCAAACGCCGGATAGTGGCATCACTGGATACCAGCAAGGAATGTTGAGGTCCATTATCGCAGGGGCAGTATCCACGACAGGCCGCACAGGGCAGAGTAGGCCCTGCCCGTATTGTAACGACGAAGAGGGGGAAACGGTGGCGCACCTATGGTGGATGTGTGAGGCATGGAAGGATGTGCGGGAAGAGCACGGCATGGTCACCACAGACAGGACAACGTGGCCAACCTGCCTTAGCATGTGCGGAATAGCGCCTCTCTACAGGCATGGGGTCGATGCGGCAGCGCAGCCGATCCCCCTGGATCATGTACGAGCGTGTGCTTTCGTCGGAAACCTGCAGCGTTTCTTCCTTGCAGTACTGCGTGCTCGTCAAATACGCGACGACAGAGCACAAGAGACGTCACGCCACCACCGCTTAGCCCAATATCCATGGGGATGGACGACACCGTGCCCGAGAAGGATATCCATGCCGACAATCGAAGTGGGGACGGTTTCGCAGCAATGGAAGCAGACTGAGGCGCTCTGGAAGGCGCTACACTGGTGGATCGGCAAGTTGTGCTGGGCACATATCGGATCCGAACACACGGTGACGTTCTTAGAGCTAGCCGTCGACTTTGAGCTCACGACGGGAGAACGGCTGCCGGACGTGTCGGATCGGCGAATCCAGCCACCCACAATGCGGAAGACCAAAACAACGACAGCCCGGGAGATCCTCCCACCAAGCGAAGCGCAGTCGGGCCTGTGTCTGTACTTCGATGGCGGGTCGAGGCAAAACGGCACCGCGTTGGCTGTGGCAGGTGCTGGCGCGGTTGTATACGAAGATGGGAAGAAGATCGCGGAGGTCATCGTCCCCCTAGGCCGAACGACCAACAACGTGGCAGAGTTTAGCGCTCTGGTCGGGGGCTTGCACTTGCTCGGGGAGCAGCCCCCGAGCGTGCAAGGACCCGTAACGGTCCGAGGTGATTCGAAGGTAGTGATCGGCACGATGAAGAAGACAGCGCAGTGCAAGCCGATCCTGCGGCCGTACCTCCTGCAGGCGACGGCGACCATGGGAGCCCTCGCGCCACGGTTCAAGTTCAACCTGGAGCATGTCGCGCGTGACCGCAACACCGACGCCGACGCGCTGAGCAACGCGGCGATGGACCAGGTGCAAGCGCAGACATCTGGAGAGGTGAGCACCATCATGGCGCAGTACGAAGCGTACAGACGGAGTGCGCTGGCAAAGGCCCGAACCCTGCACACGCTAGCAAACACGGCCGCGCGGATTTACGGCACAGCCTGGCACCCTGGACGCGTTGCGAACGTGACGAGCGCTACGGCCCTGGGCGGTGGGGTAATGCAGGGCGTATCGTGCCGAGCCGTGCTCTCACCGCAGACGGAGGCAGTGCTACGATCGATGAGCCGGGGCGCATCCGACACGGAAGGAACAACCCCGAATCCGTTTGTCAAGGCCCACGAAAGGTGGGCAGCCAGTATCCAACCCGAGCGATACTACGAGGCGACCTGGAAGGAAACAGCAGAGTGGAAGGGGAGAGGACGAGAAGACCCTCCCAGTCAACGATCTCACCCGCCAACGAGACGGAATGTCAATGCGGCCTTAAGATGTACTAAGCATGACGCCCCGCGCTGCACCACATGTACGAGAAGGCGAATACCCCCGGACACCTGCTGTAGACAGCAACATGCAAATCACGAAGAAGGAAACCAATGCCAGTCGAGGCTGCATTTCCGTGTACGTCGCAACCACCGCGAGCGGCCGGCTGGTGCATCAGCAGTAACGTAGGTGCATTGCGCAACTGGGCTAGACTCCGCTCAGGGGTTACCCATTACTGAGATCACACACACACACACACACACAGGGACTGGGAGAAAAAGTTTGAAACGATCACAAAATCATCATCAAATACATGTCTGCACCTCCAAGCGGTGGTCCTGGGCAACGTGTCCAGTCAAATGAGACACGGCCGACGCAGACCAGCACAATGGGTGCCGGCTAGCGGCAACAAGAAAACAGCCCCAGCTGAACTGCGGGCTGAAGACTGGTCGACTCCGATCCTCGACGTCAATGAGCTGATCGAGGGGGAAGAGGAAGGGGTGGCGATAGCCGACGTCAGACGGGCCATCGCCGCAATAGCTGGCGAAGGGAAGAAGAAGAAGAAGGGGTCGCGCGCGATAGTTGTGTTGGGAGCAGCCCCGGGCCTGGACAGGAAAACAGCGGAAGAAACAACTGTGGTCGTCACGAGAGGACGACAAATCGAGGCCGTCGCAGCTTGGGTCGTTCAGTTGGGCGACGGAAACGTCCGGCAGAGGCGGGTGCTGAGGTCCGTGCCGATGCCGGTTTGCGAAGAGAGGAAGGTCTCGGTTCGAATTCCGAAGAGCCAAACCACCAACGCGCAGTGGGAAGAAGCTGCAAGAGACCTGAGGGGATACCTCAGGAAGCATGCCGCGGAGACGGGAGCTGGCAGTATCTCCATCACCGGAGTGGAGACACGGGGCCGCTTCGATGACCCGACGCGGTTTTTCGGTGCCCTTGTGCGCACGACGGAAGAAGGGGCGGCAGCTCTCGCGAAGGCCTCCGGGCGTAACGGCGTCTTTGCAGTCCCGAAAGGAGACGAAGGGCCGGTCGTGTGGTTGTCCACCGGCACGAAGTTGGAAGAGGCGCAGGCGTTCGCGCGTGACAGGCCGGGCCTCGTGATCAGGCTTGCGGTCAACAAGAGAGGTCTCGGGCTTCGGGTAAAGACAGAGGATGAGGAACGCGCCCGAAAGGAAGCAGCGGGTGCGGCGGTCCCCAAACAGCAGGGTAGGTTGTATGACGTGTCCGGCTTCGACAGGGGGACAACAGCCGGGCAGGCAGAGTTGTTTCTGCGAACCGCGGGGTGGGCCGACGTCAAGATCATCAGGGCCATACCGAAGCGAGGGGGGATACTTGCGGTCGTGAGGGGTCAGGACCCACCTACATGGGAGTTTGGAGTCGAAGGCGCAAAGGCCCGAATCCTCGTATCCACGACAAGGTACAGAACGGACACGAACCAGCGTTGGGTACAGGCCATCGCGCAAGAGAGAAGAAAAGACCCTGGCGAGCGCGGTACAGCCAGGGAGGACGAGTCATACACCTGGAAGGAGTTCGTCCAGCATTATGGAACGAAGCAGGCGGAGAAGGAATGGAGCAACGCCGGGCGTGAAAAGGAGGCCGCGTCAGGAGTCGTTCCAACTGAACAGCAGCCGGCAGCCGCTGGAGTCCAGAACGGGAAAGGAACCAAGGGCAGCAAGGTGGAGGAAAACACAGCGTCGGCGGTGAGAGGAACATATGCGCAAGCCGCTACCGCCTCGGGGAAGAAAGGAAGCGCGGAAGGCAAGTCGGGCAAGCAGCAGCAACCGCAAGTGGATGAAGTTGGGCAGCAGCTGAAACAGCTCCAGGACGAAAACCGGCGGCTCAACGAGAAGCTCGAAGGAGCAGCAAAGGCGGCGGAGGAAGAACGAAAGGCGACCCAGGAGGTGATCGCGCAAAACCACAAACTGTCCAGGAGGGTGGAAGAACTATCCACTCTATTGATGAGCTTGCAGGAGCAAGTCCAAGCGACCAACAGGCGGGCCGAGGAAAGGGAAAAACGGGAAGCATCGCCTCCCCATGCAGCGGCGTCTTTGGTAGGGGGGAAGAGGAGGAGGGCGTGTACGCGATCGCAGTCGACATCGAAATCACAGGAGCCGGTCGCCCAAGTAAAAAGGCCGGCAAGCAAGAAGATTACCGAGTACATGAAGCCTCGAAACTGACTCTCCTCCCGGAACATCATGCAACAACGAATGGCAGGGGGAGGAAGAGAAGACGATGGAACGCGCTATCCCCGCAATAACGAATGGCTGGTGCAAACCGCACGCAGTATGTGCGCAAGGATCACGCGAGTGCCCGGGGATGGAAACTGCCAGTTTTCCGCGATCGCAGAAGGCTACGGGGGAGTCGACGCGGGCGATTTAAGGCAGCGGGTAGTGGCGAACATCGAGGCAAACACCGCCAGGTACTGGAACGCGATGGTCGGTGAAGAGTTGGCACCGTACACAGCTAGAATGCGGCTCAACGGCACGTATGGTGACGAGGTGACGTTGTGTGCAGCGGCTGAGGTGTTGCAGTGCAGCATATGGGTGATCAACGCCGAACGACGCGA